>CM035148.1:39893433-40071046 GCA_020205605.1 Panax ginseng
TTGGGATAAAAAAAAGTTTGTATCTTTAGTCATCTTTTTGGATTGGGAGGGTATGTTCAATTAAATTCAATAAAGCCTTCTTTTTATTTAAAAGCCATTCATTCGTTTGAGAATAGTGATTACGAGTTAAGTTTCATATGATTCTTGATTATATAAACTTAAATACTTATTATATACATTACGATTCTTGTAAAACTTTTGTCACATCTGTTATTATGTATATTTTACTTTGGTCTTAATCATATATCAAGTATTTAGGAAGGTAGGGAATTGGAGTGTGTGTGCATCTTTAGGAGGTGGTATGAGATACACATATATATGCTTTTAATCGATTTGAACTATTTATAATGTAGATCTTAACCGTATATACAAGTATTTAAGCGGTCTTAAGGTGAGCTTGTCTTGTGTGCTTGAGTGTAGCTCTGAGGTGCATGCGTATATATATATTTTAATTTTTACAACGCATGTTTAATTAGTTACATATTCATCAAGGTTTGTGCATCATATCTAGAAATTGAAATTTCATTTTAGGATGGATTGAGGTATATGTAATGATTATAAAACTCATTTTTTACCTTGGGTTGGCGTTGAGATACTTTATATATACTTTTAATGGATTTGAAACTATTTGTATTATAGGTCTTAACCATATATACAAAGTATTTAAGCGATCTTTAGGTGAGTTTGTCTTGGCGTGCTTGAGGGTAGCTACGAGGTGCATATATATATGCTTTAAAGTTTACAGGCTGCATATTTAATTAGATGCGTATTCATCAAAGGTTTGTGCATCATATCTAGAAATATAATTTCTTTTAGGAAGGATTCGGGGTATATGTAATGATTATAAAACTCAAACATTTTACACCTTGTGATCTTTCAAAAGGTTTATTGGTAGATAAAATGTGGAAGTATCTTTGCAATCCGGTTTAAATTATTAATTACCAAAATAATATACTAACAAAAAGTATATTACCTAAATAATATTTTTGTGGTTGTCGCCGAAAATAAAAATATGGTTGTCGAATTGAGGCGGCCCATCGGTGTTTATGGACTAAGCGGAGTAGTGGCATGTTGTCCTTCCAGCGACCCAGGGAGAGAAGTGATCGTTGCTCTGTGAAGCCCGACTAAGCGCTATACCTCTCCGGTCTAAAGTCGAGAGATCCGAGCCTTCGCCTAAAACAGTGAACCAACTCCTTACTTGGAATGGGCAAGCCAGTTAATAACCTTGTCTTTAAGCCCAAACCGTCAGGCGAAACCAACCTCAACCCATCTCAAAGCCCTCACTTGAGTTCTGAGCCCGCGTTACAAAGCCCAAGTGATTTTCATTCTTTACTCGACTTATAAAGTCTAAATATATTCATGTCTGAAGCGATGTGGGATAAAAACCTTGAGAATTGTAAAACAAGTTTAGCTTTCTTCTTATCAAGCTCTTCTTTTCTTTCTCATTTCCCTTTCTTTTGGAACATATGGTAATAAATAATGTGTATCCTATATTGAGATTGATCATTTCTTGGTGTGAATTAAATCATTGTCTTGTTTCTGGCATTGTTTGGGGCATTTTAGCACTTAAAATGTGGAGGGTTTTCATTTACGTATACAATCTCATCGTTCCATTTATAGATGTCTTCCACTTTAATGCTTTTGCATATTTAAAAGTTTAAGCTCTTCAATGTTGTATGCGAGATATGGCTAAACACTAACTAATTATATTATTCCATCATGCTCACGGTTGGTAAAGGATTTTGTTATCTTAACACTTTCACATATGAACTTCGAGATATAAAACTTCATTTGCGAAAGGCCTTCTCGGTGATAATATTAGTCATCACCTCATCGATCTTGTTCTACCTTGAGACAGACGAGTAGTGTCGAGGAAGGAGCGAGGGTATTGGTTGGGTCAAGTAACATAAACCTCGAAAAGTTTAATGTAGAAGTCCTTAGTTGCGGATATAAATAACAACTCTACATAACTAGCATCTCTTGGCTTTTGATTTATAAATGTTCTTTGATTCTTTGCAAATTTAAAGACCATGTTAGGTTAGAATTTTAAATTGTGGAGTTAATCAATATGAAAAATAGTCTTAGAAAGGTAAAAGTAAAAACCTTAAGCATTATTGGAACAAGTTTTGCTTTCTTCTTATTCCTCTTTCTCATTATCACATTCTTTAGAAAAAATATGGTTTAAGATTCCTATGAATCCAATATTGAGATTAATCATTTCTTGGTGTAAATTGAATCAATTGATTGGCTCCTGGCTCTTGTTTGAGGGTAAAATAAAAAATTGACTACTCTCTAGCTTTTGGTTTTCGACACCTCGTGTGGGTGGATTAGATCAACGACTCTTATTATCTCATTACCACGATTTATTTACTGACAACTTTTACATGCCTCTAAATATATTTACATTTTAATCGAGTGTGTGTAAATACTATTTCTTTGCTTATATCTTTAATGCCTTTTCATATTTTAACAATTTTACTCTTCCATTATTGTAGGGTCAAGTTCAAGTAACAAATAACATTCGAAGTCCCTCGATTCCGAATGCGATTGAAAATATTGGTTAAAAATAATCATTGTCTCTCTCACTAAAATGATTCTCTTTTTAGAAATCACGTTACAAATGTTACTCATTGTTAGCAAATTTAAAGAGCATTTAGGTGGGATGATGGGCAATTGAAATTTATCCTTAGTGGCGATTACATTAAGTGATGAATACTTTTATTTATTTTATATTAATGGACCCCACTAAATGATATTTGCCCTTCACTTTATATACTTTATCTCATCCTTTTGGGATAAAAAAAGTTTGTATCTTTAGTCATCTTTTTGGATTGGGAGGAGTATGTTCAATTAAATTCAATAAAGCCTTCTTTTTATTTAAAAGCCATTCATTAGTTTGAATAGTGATTACGAAGTTAAGTTTCATATGATTCTTGATTATATAAACTTAAATACTTACGATATACATTACGATTCTTGTAAAACTTTTGTCACATCTGTTATTATGTATTTTTACTTTAGGTCTTAATCATATATCAAGTATTTAGGAAGTAGAATTGGTGGAGTGTGTGTGCATGCTAGGAGGTGGTATGTGAGATGCATATATATATGCTTAATCGATTTGAACTATTTGTAATGTAGATCTTAACCATATATACCAAGTATTTAGGCGGTCTTTAGGTGAGCTTGTGCGGCGTGCTTGAGTGTGGCTCTGAGGTGCACATATATATATATTTTTAATTTTTACGAACTGCATGTTTAATTAGTTACATATTCATCAAAGGTTTGTGCATCATATCTAGAAATTGAAATTTCATTTTAGGATGGATTCAAGGTATATGTAATGATTATAAAACTCAAGCGCACACACCTTGGAGTTGGCGTTGAGATACACATATATATACTTTTAATGGATTTAAACTATTTGTATTGTAGGTCTTAACCATATATACCAAGTATTTAAGCGATCTTAGGTGAGTTTGTCTTGGCGTCTTGAGGGTGGCTCTGAGGTGCATATATATATGCTTTAAAGTTTACGAAGCGCATATTTAATTAGATGCGTATTCATCAAAGGTTTGTGCATCATATCTAGAAATATAATTTCTTTTTAGGAAGGATTAGGGGTATATGTAATGATTATAAAACTCAAAACATTTTTACCTTGTGATCTTTCAAAAGGTTTATTGGTAGATAAAATGTGGAATTATCTTTGCTAATCGGTTTAAATTATTAATTACCAAAATAATATACTAACAAAAAGTATATTACCTAAATAATATTTTTGTGGTTGTCATGAAAATAAAAAGATGGTTGTCGATTGAGGCGGCCCATCGGTGTTTATGGACTAAGCGGAGTAGTGGCATGTTGTCCTTCCATAAGCGGAGAGGGAAGTGATCGTTGCTTTGTGAAACCCGACCTAGCGCTATGCCCTCGATCTAAGGGTCGAGATCCGGGCCTTAGCCTAAAGCTTAGTGAACCAACTCCTTACTTGGAATGGGCAAGCCATTTAATAACCTTGTCTTAAGCCCAATGAAATCTAAGGCAAACCAACCTCCAACCATCTCAAAGCCCTCACTTGAGTTACAAGCCCGCGTTACAAAGCCAGGTGATTTTCATTCATTACTCGACTTATAAAGTCTAAATATATTCATGTCTGAGGCGATGTGGGATAAAAACCTTGAGAATTGTAAGAACAAGTTTAGCTTTCTTCTTATCGCTCTTCTTTTCTTTCTCATTTCCCCTTTCTTTTGGAACATATGGTAATAAATAATGTGTATCTATATTGAGATTGATCATTTCTTGGTGTGAATTAAATCATTGTCTTGTTTCTAGGCATTGTTTGGGGCATTTTAGCACTTAAAATGTGGAGGTTTTTCATTTTGTAGCCACAATCTCATCATTCCATTTATAGATGTCTTCCACTTTAATGCTTTTGCATATTTAAAAGTTTAAGCTCTTCCATGTTGTCTGAGATTGGCTAGACTCTTAACTAATTATATTGTTCCATCTGTATCTCACGGTTGGTAAAGGATTTTGTCATCTAACACTTTCACATATGAACTCGAGATATAAAACTTCATTGGTAAAGGCACTTCTCGGTGATAATATTAGTCATCACCTCATCGATCTTCTTCTACCTTGAGACAAGACAAGTAGTGTTAAGGAAGGAGCGAGGGTATTGGTTGGGTCAAATAACATAAGCCTCCAAAGTTTAATCTGAAGTCCCTTAGTTGCGGATATAAATAACAACTCTACTTAACTATCATCTCTTGGCTTTTGATTTATAAATGTTCTTTGATTCTTTGCAAATTTAAATACCATGTTAGGTTAGAATTTTAAATTGTGGAGTCTATCAATATGAAAAATAGTCTTAGAAAGGTAAAGGTAAAAACCTTAAGCATTATTGGAACAAGTTTTGGTTTCTTCTTATTCCTCTTTCTCATTATCACATTCTTTAGAAAAATATGGTTTAAGATTCCTATGAATCCAATATTGAGATTAATCATTTCTTGGTATAAATTGAATCAATTGATTGGCTCCTTGGCTCTTGTTTGAGGTAAAATAAAATATTGACTACTCTACTAAGCTTTTGGTTTTCGGCACCTCGTGTGGGTGGATTAGATCCAACGACTACCATTATCTCATTACCACGATTTATTTACTGACAACTTTTACATGCCTCTAAATATATTTACATTTTAATCGGTGTGTAAATGCTACTACTTTGCTTATATCTTTAATGCCTTTTCATATTTTAACAATTTTACTCTTCCATGTTATAGGGTCGAGGATTCAAGTAATAAATAACATTCGAAGTCCCTCGATTCCAGATGCGATTGAAAATATTGGTTAAAAATAATCATTGTCTCTCTCACTAAAATGATTCTCTTTTTTAGAAATCACGTTACAAATGTTACTCATTGTTAGCAAATTTAAAGAGCATTTAGGTGGGATGATGGGCAATTCGAAATTTATCCTTAGTGGCAGATTACATTAAGTGATGAATACTTTTATTTATTTTATATTAATGGACCCCACTAAATGATATTTGCCCTTCACTTTATATACTTTATCTCATCCTTTTGGGATAAAAAAAAGTTTTGTATCTTTAGTCATCTTTTTGGATAGGGAGGGAGTATGTTCAATTAAATTCAATAAAGCCTTCTTTTTATTTAAAAGCCATTCATTCGTTTCAGAATAGTGATTCTGAAGTTAAGTTTCATATGATTACTGATTATATAAACTTAAATATTCCATATGCATTATGATTCTTGTAAAACTTTTGTCACATCTGTTATTATGTATTTTACTTTAGGTCTTAATCATATATCAAGTATTTAGGCAGGGCCGGGTGGAGTGTGTGTGCATGCTAGGAGGTGGCTATGAGATGCATATATATATGCTTTTAATCGATTTGAACTATTTGTACTGTAGATCTTAACCATATATACCAAGTATTTAAGCGGTCTTAGGTGAGCTTGTCTTGGCGTGCTTGAGGGTGGCTCTGAGGTGCACATATATATATGTTTTAATTTTTACGAACTACATGTTTAATTAGTTACATATTCATCAAAGGTTTGTGCATCATATCTAGAAATTGAAATTTCATTTTAGGATGGATTAGGGGTATATGTAATGATTATAAAACTCAAGCGCACACACCTTGGAGGTGGCGATTGAGATCTGCACATATATACTTTTAATGGATTTGAACTATTTGTATTGTAGGTCTTAACCATATATACCAAGTATTTAAGCGGTCTTAGGTGAGTTTGTCTTGGCGTCTTGAGGGTGGCTCTCGAGGTGCATATATATATGCTTTAAAGTTTGACTGCATGTTTAATTAGGTATGTATTCATCAAAGGTTTGTGCATCGTATCTAGAAATATAATTTCTTTTTTAGGAAGGATTCGGTATATATGTAATGATTATAAAACTCAAAGCACACACACCTTGTGATCTTTCAAAAGGTTTATTGGTAGATAAAATGTGGAATTATCTTTGCTATCCGGTTTAAATTATTAATTACCAAAATAATATACTACCAAAAGTATATTACCTAAATAATATTTTTGTGGTTGCCGCCGAAAATAAAAAGATGGTTGTCGATTGAGGCGGCCCATCTGGTGTTTATGGACTAGCGGAGTAGTGGCATGTTGTCCTTCCACCTGAGGGGAGAGGAAGTGATCATTGCTCTGTGAAGCCCGACCTAGCGTATGCCCTCCATTCTAAGGGTCGAAGAGATCCAGGGCCTTACGCCTAAAACCCGTGACCCAACTCTTTACTTGGAATGGGCAAGCCATTTAATAACCTTGTCTTTAAGCCCAATGGTCAGAAGCGAAACCAACTTCGAACCATCTCAAAACCCTCACTTGAGATTCTGAGGCCAGCGTTACAAAGCCCAGTGATTTTCATTCATTACTCGACTTATAAATTCTAAATATATTCATGTCTAGAAGCGATGTGGGATAAAAACCTTGAGAATTGTAAGAACAAGTTTAGCTTTCTTCTTATCGCTCTTTCTTTTCTTTCTCATTTCCCTTTCTTTTGGAACATATGGTAATGAATAATGTGAATCCTATATTGAGATTGATCATTTCTTGGTGTGAATTGAATCATTGTCTTTTCTTCTAGTACATTGTTTGGGGCATTTTAGCACTTAAAATGTGGAGGTTTTTCATCTGCGGTATACAATCTCATCATTCCATTTATAGATGTCTCCCACTTTAATGCTTTTGCATATTTAAAAGTTTAAGCTCTTCCATGTTGTACAAATATGGCTAGACTCTTAACTAATTATATTGTTCCATCTGTATCACGGTTGGTAAAGGGATTTTGTCATGCTAACACTTTCACATATGAACTTCGAGATATAAAACTTCATTGTCGAAAGGCACTTCTCGGTGATAATATTTGTCATCGCCTCATCGGTCTTCTTCTACCTTGATCATACAAGTAGTGTTAAGGAATGAGCGAGGGTATTGGTTGGGTCAAATAACATAAGCCTCGAAGTTTAATATAGAAGTCCACTTAGTTGCATATATAAATAACAAATCTGCTTAACTATCATCTCTTGGCTTTTGATTTATAAATGTTCTTTGATTCTTTTGCAAATTTAAAGACCATGTTAGGTTAAATTTTAAATTGTGGAGTCTATCAATATGAAAAATAGTCTTAGAAATGTAAAGGTAAAAACCTTAAGCATTATTGGAACAAGTTTTGGTTTCTTCTTATTCCTCTTTCTCATTATCACATTCTTTAGAAAAATATGGTTTAAGATTCCTATGAATCAATATTGAGATTAATCATTTCTTGGTGTAAATTGAATCAATTGATTGGCTCTTGGCTCTTGTTTGAGGAGTAAAATAAAATATTGACTACTCTACTAGCTTTTGGTTTTCGGCACCTCTCGTGTGGGTGGATTAGATCCAACAACTACCATTATCTCATTACCACGATTTATTTACTGACAACTTTTACATGCCTCTAAATATATTTACATTTTAATCGAGTGTGTAAATGCTACTTCTTTGCTTATATCTTTAATGCCTTTTCATATTTTAAAATTTTTACTCTTCCATATTATAGAATTCGAGGATTCAAGTAATAAATAACATTCGAAAGTCCCTCGATTCCGAGTGCGATTGAAAATATTGGTTAAAAATCAATCATTGTCTCTCTCACTAAAATGATTCTCTTTTTAGAAATCACGTTACAAATGTTACTCATTGTTAGCAAATTTAAAGAGCATTTAGGTGGGATGATGGGCTATTCAAAATTTATCCTTAGTGACAAATTACATTAAGTGATGAATACTTTTATTTATTTTATATTAATGGACCCCACTAAATGATATTTGCCCTTCACTTTATATACTTTATCTCATCCTTTTGGGATAAAAAAAAGTTTGTATCTTTAGTCATCTTTTTGGATAGGGAGGGAATATGTTCAATTAAATTCAATAAAGCGTTCTTTTTATTTAAAAGCCATTCATTCATTTCAGAATAGTGATTCTGAAGTTAAGTTTCATATGATTCTTGATTATATAAACTTAAATATTTCTATATACATTATGATTCTTGTAAAACTTTTGTCACATACTGTTATTATGTATTTTACTTTAGGTCTTAATCATATATCAAGTATTTAAGCGGTAGGGTTGGAGTAATATGTGTGCATCTTTAGGAGGTGGTTGTGAGATGCACATATATATATGCTTTTAATCGATTTGAACTATTTGTGCAGTAGATCTTAACCATATATACCAAGTATTTAAGCGATCTTTAGGTGAGCTTGTGCGGCGTGCTTGAGGGTGGCTCTGAGGTGCACATATATATATGTTTTAATTTTTACGAACTACATGTTTAATTAGTTACATATTCATCAAAGGTTTGTGCATCATATCTAGAAATTGAAATTTCATTTTAGGATGGATTAGGGGTATATGTAATGATTATATAACTCAAGCTGCACACACCTTGGAGGTGGCGATGAGATCTTGCACATATATACTTTTAATGGATTTGAACTATTTGTATTGTAGGTCTTAACCATATATACCAAATATTTAAGCGATCTTTAGGTGAGTTTGTGCAGCGTCTTGAGGGTGGCTCTGAGGTGCATATATATATGCTTTAATGTTTACAGGCTGCATGTTTAATTAGATGCGTATTCATCAAAGGTTTGTGCATCATATCTAGAAATATAATTTCTTTTTAGGAAGGATTCAGCGTATATATATGTAATGATTATAAAACTTCAAAGCAATGCACACACCTGTGATCTTTCAAAAGGTTTATTGGTAGATAAAATGTGGAATTATCTTTGCTATCAGGTTTAAATTATTAATTACCAAAATAATATACTACCAAAAGTATATTACCTAAATAATATTTTTGTGGTTGCCGTGAAAATAAAAATATGGTTGTCGAATTGAGGCGGACCATCGGTGTTTATGGACTAAGCGGAGTAGTGGAATGTTGTCCTTCCACCAAGCGGGAGAGGAAGTGTTATTTGCTCTGTGAAACCAACCTAGGGCTATGCCTCTCCATTCTAAGAATTCGAGAGATCCGGGCCTTCCGCTTAAAAGCAGTGACCCAACTCCTTTACTTGGAATGGGCAAGCCATTTTAATAACCTTGTGCTAAGCCCAGCCGTCTAGGCCAAGCCAAACTCCAACATCTCAAAAGCCCTCACTTGAGATTCTGAGGCCAGCGTTACAAAGCCAAGTGATTTTCATTCATTACTCGACTTATAAATTCTAAATATGTTCATATCTGAGACAATGTGGGATAAAAACCTTGAGAATTGTAAGAACAAGTGTAGCTTTCTTCTTATCGCTCTTTCTTTTCTTTCTCATTTCCACCTTCTTTTGGAACATATAGTAATGAATAATGTGAATCCTATATTGAGATTGATCATTTCTTGGTGTTAATTGAATCATTGTCGACTTCTAGGCTACATTGTTTGGGGCATTTTAGCACTTAAAATGTGGAGGTTTTCATCTGCGGTATACAATCTCATCATTCCCATTTATAGATGTCTCCCACTTTAATGCTTTTGCATATTTAAAAGTTTAAAGCTCTTCCATGTTGTCTGAATATGGCTAGACTCTTAACTAATTATATTGTTCCATCTCGTATCACGGTTGGTAAAGGGATTTTTGTCATCTTTAACACTTTCACATATGAACTTCGAGATATAATACTTTCATTGTCAAAGGCACTTCTCGGTGATAATATTAGTCATCGCCTCATCGGTCTTCTTCTACTGCTTGATCTGAGACAAGTAGTGTTAAGGAATGAGCGAGGGTATTGGTTGGGTCAAGTAACATAAGCCTCGAAGAAGTTTAATATAGAAGTCCACTTAGTTGCATATATAAATAACAACTACTTGCTTATATCATCTCTTGGCTTTTGATTTATAAATGTTCTTTGATTCTTTGCAAATTTAAAGACCATATTAGGTTAAATTTTAAATTGTGGAGTCTATCAATATGAAAAATAGTCTTAGAAATGTAAAAGGTAAAAACCTTAAGCATTATTGGAACAAGTTTTGGTTTCTTCTTATTCCCTCTTTCTCATTATCACATTCTTTAGAAAAATATGGTTTAAGATTCCTATGAATCCAATATTGAGATTAATCATTTCTTGGTGTAAATTGAATCAATTGATTGGCTCTTGGCTCTTGTTTGAGGAGTAAAATAAAATATTGACTACTCTCTACTAGCTTTTGGTTTCGGCACCTCGTGTGGGTGGATTAGATCCAACAACTACCATTATCTCATTACCACGATTTATTTACAGCAACTTTTACATGCCAATAAATATATTTACATTTTAATCGGTGTGTAAATGCTACTTCTTGCTTATATCTTTAATGCCTTTTCATATTTTAAATTTTTACTCTTCCATGTTATAGGGTCGAGGATTGAGTAATAAATAACATTCAAAGTCCTAAATTCCGAGTGCGATTGAAAATATTGGTTAAAAATCAATCATTGTCTCTCTCACTAAAATGATTCTCTTTTTAGAAATCACGTTACAAATGTTACTCATTGTTAGCAAATTTAAAGAGCATTTAGGTAGGATGATGGGCTATTCGAAATTTACCCTTAGTGACAAATTACATTAAGTGATGAATACTTTTATTTATTTTATATTAATGGACCCCCCTAAATGATATTTGCCCTTCACTTTATATACTTTATCTCATCCTTTTGGGATAAAAAAAAGTTTGTATCTTTAGTCATCTTTTTGGATAGGGAGGGAATATGTTCAATTAAATTCAATAAAGCGTTCTTTTTATTTAAAAGTCATTCATTCGTTTCAGAATAGTGATTCTGAAGTTAAGTTTCATATGATTACTGATTATATAAACTTAAATATTTCTATATGCATTATGATTCTTGTAAAACTTTTGTCACATACATTATTATGTATTTTACTTTAGGTCTTAATCATATATCAAGTATTAAAGCGGTAGGGTTGGATTATAATGTGCATCTTTAGGAGGTGGCTGTGAGATGCACATATATATGCTTTAGTCGATTTGAACTATTTATGCGGTAGATCTTAACCATATATACCAAGTATTTAGGCGGTCTTAGGTGAGCTTGTGCGTGTGCTTGAGGGTGGCTCTGAGTTTCACATATATATATATTTTAATGTTTACAGAGCTGCATGTTTAATTAGTTATATATATTCATCAAAGGTTTGTGCATCATATCTAGAAATTGAAATTTCATTTTAGGATGGATTAGGGTATATGTAATGATTATATAACTCAAGCGCACACACCTTGGAGGTGGCGATGAGATGCACATGTATACTTTTAATGGATTTGAACTATTTGTTGTATTGTAGGTCTTAACCATATATACCAAATATTTAAGCGAGTCTTTAGGTGAGTTTGTCTTGGCGTCTTGAGGGTGGCTACGAGGTGCATATATATATGCTTTAATGTTTACAGGCGCATGTTTAATTAGAGTACGTATTCATCAAAGGTTTGTGCATCGTATCTAGAAATATAATTTCTTTTTAGGAAGGAATCAGCGTATATGTAATGATTATAAAACTCAAACAGCACACACCTTGTGATCTTTCAAAAGGTTTATTGGTAGATAAAATGTGGAATTATACTTTGCTATCCGGTTTAAATTATTAATTACCAAAATAATATACTACCAAAAAGTATATTACCTAAATAATATTTTGTGCTTGCCATGAAAATAAAAATATGGTTGTCGATTGAGGCGGACCATCGGTGTTTATGGACTAGCGGAGTAGTGGAATGTAAATCCTTCCACAAAGCGGAGAGAGGAAGTGTTATTTGCTCTGTGAAGCCAACCTAGGGCTATGCCCTCTCCATTCTAAGGGTCGAGATCCGGGCCCTTCGCTAAAAGCAGTGACCCGACTCCTTTACTTGGAATGGGCAAGCCATTTAATAACCTTGTCTTAAGCCCAGCCGTCAGAGCCAAGCCAAACTCAAACATCTCAAAGCCCTCACTTGAGATTCTGAGGCCCAGCGTTACAAAAGCCCAAGCTGATTTTCATTCATTACTCGACTTATAAATTCTAAATATGTTCATGTCTAGACAATGTGGGATAAAAACCTTGAGAATTGTAAGAACAAGTGTAGCTTTCTTCTTATATCGCTCTTTTTCTTTTCTTTCTCATTTCCACCTTCTTTTGGAACATATAGTAATGAATAATGTGAATCCTATATTGAGATTGATCATTTCTTGGTGTTAATTGAATCATTATCGACTTCTAGGCATTGTTTGGGGCATTTTTAGCACTTAAAATGTGGAGGTTTTCATCTGCGGTATACAATCTCATCATTCCCATTTATAGATGTCTCCCACTTTAATGCTTTTGCATATTTAAAAGTTTAAGCTCTTCCATTTGTCTGAGATATGGCTAGACTCTTAACTAATTATATTGTTCCATCATGTATCACGGTTGGTAAAGGGATTTTTAATCATCTTTAACACTTTCACATATGAACTCGAGATATAATACTTTCATTTGTCGAAAGCACTTCTCGGTGATAATATTAGTCATCGCCTCATCGGTCTTCTTCTACCTTGATCTGAGACAAGTAGTGTTAAGGAATGAGCGAGGGTATTGGTTGGGTCAAGTAACATAAGCCTCCAAAGTTTAATATAGAAGTCCACTTAGTTGCATATATAAATAACAACTACAACAACTATCATCTCTTGGCTTTTGATTTATAAATGTTCTTTGATTCTTTGCAAATTTAAAGACCATATTAGGTTAAATTTTAAATTGTGGAGTCTATCAATATGAAAAATAGTCTTAGAAATGTAAAGGTAAAAACCTTAAGCATTATTGGAACAAGTTTTGGTTTCTTCTTATTCCCTCTTTCTCATTATCACATTCTTTAGAAAAATATGGTTTAAGATTCCTATGAATCCAATATTGAGATTAATCATTTCTTGGTGTAAATTGAATCAATTGATTGGCTCTTGGCTCTTGTTTGAGTAGTAAAATAAAATATTGACTACTCTACCACTTTTGGTTTTCAGCACCTCGTGTGGGTGGATTAGATCCAACAGCTACCATTATCTCATTACCACGATCTATTTACAGCAACTTTTACATGCCTCTAAATATATTTACATTTTAATCGAGTGTGTAAATGCTACTACTTACTTATATCTTTAATGCCTTTTCATATTTTAAAATTTTACTCTTCCATATTATAGGGTCGAGGATTCAAGTAATAAATAACATTCGAAAAGTCCTCGAATTCCAGTGCGATTGAAAATATTGGTTAAAAATCAATCATTGTCTCTCTCACTAAAATGATTCTCTTTTTAGAAATCACGTTACAAATGTTACTCATTGTTAGCAAATTTAAAGAGCATTTAGGTGGGATGATGGGCTATTCGAAATTTACCCTTAGTGACAAATTACATTAAGTGATGAATACTTTTATTTATTTTATATTAATGGACCCCACTAAATGATATTTGCCCTTCACTTTATATACTTTATCTCATCCTTTTGGGATAAAAAAAAGTTTGTATCTTTAGTCATCTTTTTTTGGATAGGGAGGGAATATGTTCAATTAAATTCAATAAAGCGTTCTTTTTATTTAAAAGTCATTCATTCGTTTCAGAATAGTGATTCTGAAGTTAAGTTTCATATGATTACTGATTATATAAACTTAAATATTTCTATATGCATTATGATTCTTGTAAAACTTTTGTCACATACATTATTATGTATTTTTTACTTTAGGTCTTAATCATATATCAAGTATTAAAGCGGTAGGTATTGGATTGTATGTGCATCTTAGGAGGTGGTATGAGATGCACATATATATGCTTTAGTCGATTTGAACTATTTATGCAGTAGATCTTAACCATATATACCAAGTATTTAGGCGGTCTTAGGTGAGCTTGTGCGTGTGTGCTTGAGGGTAGCTCTGAGTTTCACATATATATATTTTTAATTTTTACGAGCTGCATGTTTAATTAGTTATATATTCATCAAAGGTTTGTGCATCATATCTAGAAATTGAAATTTCATTTTAGGATGGATTAGGGTATATGTAATGATTATATAACTCAAGCGCACACACCTTGGAGGTGGCGATGAGATACTTTACATGTATACTTTTAATGGATTTGAACTATTTGTATTGTAGGTCTTAACCATATATACCAAATATTTAAGCGATCTTAGGTGAGTTTGTCTTGCGCGTCTTGAGGGTGGCTACGAGGTGCATATATATATGCTTTAATGTTTACAGCGCATGTTTAATTAGATGCGTATTCATCAAAGGTTTGTGCATCATATCTAGAAATATAATTTCTTTTAGGAAGGATTCAGCGTATATGTAATGATTATAAAACTCAAGCGACACACACCTTGTGATCTTTCAAAAGGTTTATTGGTAGATAAAATGTGGAATTATCTTTTTTATCCGGTTTAAATTATTAATTACCAAAATAATATACTACCAAAAGTATATTACCTAAATAATATTTTTGTGCTTGCCGTGAAAATAAAAATATAGTTGTCAATTGAGGCGGACCATCGGTGTTTGTGGACTAGCGGAGTAGTGGAATGTCGTCCTTCCACAAGCGGAGAGAGGAAGTGTTATTTGCTCTGTGAAAGCCGACCTAGGGCTATGCCTCTCTCCATTCTAAGGGTCGAAGATCCGGGCCTTCGCTTTAAAACCCGTGACCCAACTCCTTACTTGGAATGGGCAAGCCATTTAATAACCTTGTCTTTAAGCCCAATAAATCTAGGCCAAGCCAAACTCAAACATCTCAAAGCCCTCACTTGAGATTCTGGGCCAGCGTTACAAAGCCCAAGCGATTTTCATTCATTACTCGACTTATAAATTCTAAATATGTTCATGTCTAGACAATGTGGGATAAAAACCTTGAGAATTGTAAGAACAAGTGTAGCTTTCTTCTTATCGCTCTTTCTTTTCTTTCTCATTTCCACCTTCTTTTGGAACATATAGTAATGAATAATGTGAATCCTATATTGAGATTGATCATTTCTTGGTGTTAATTGAATCATTGTCGACTTCTAGGCACATGTTTGGGGCATTTTAGCACTTAAAATGTGGAGGGTTTTCATCTGCGTATACAATCTCATCATTCCATTTATAGATGTCTCCCACTTTAATGCTTTTGCATATTTAAAAGTTTAAGCTCTTCCATGTTGTCTGAGATATGGCTAGACTCTTAACTAATTATATTGTTCCATCATGTCACGGTTGGTAAAGGGATTTTTGTCATCTTAACACTTTCACATATGAACTCGAGATATAATACTTTCATTGTCGAAGGCACTTCTCGGTGATAATATTAGTCATCGCCTCATCGGTCTTCTTCTACCTTGATCTGAGACAAGTAGTGTTAAGGAATGAGCGAGGGTATTGGTTGGGTCAAAGTAACATAAGCCTCGAAGTTTAATATAGAAGTCCACTTAGTTGCATATATAAATAACTGACTTAACTATCATCTCTTGGCTTTTGATTTATAAATGTTCTTTGATTCTTTGCAAATTTAAAGACCATGTTAGGTTAGAATTTTAAATTGTGGAGTCTATCAATATGAAAAATAGTCTTAGAAATGTAAAGGTAAAAACCTTAAGCATTATTGGAACAAGTTTTGGTTTCTTCTTATTCCTCTTTCTCATTATCACATTCTTTAGAAAAAAATATGGTTTAAGATTCCTATGAATCCAATATTGAGATTAATCATTTCTTGGTGTAAATTGAATCAATTGATTGGCTCTTGGCTCTTGTTTGAGTAGTAAAATAAAATATTGACTACTCTACCTTTTTGGTTTTGGCACACCTCGTGTGGGTGGATTAGATCAACGACTACCATTATCTCATTACCACGATCTATTTACTGACAACTTTTACATGCCTCTAAATATATTTACATTTTAATCGGTGTGTAAATGCTACTTCTTTGCTTATATCTTTAATGCCTTTTCATATTTTAAAATTTTACTCTTCCATATTATAGGGTTCGAGGATTCAAGTAATAAATAACATTCGAAGTCCCTCGATTCCGAATGCGATTGAAAATATTGGTTAAAAATCAATCATTGTCTCTCTCACTAAAATGATTCTCTTTTTAGAAATCACGTTACAAATGTTACTCATTGTTAGCAAATTTAAAGAGCATTTAGGTGGGATGATGGGCTATTAAAATTTAGCCTTAGTGACAAATTACATTAAGTGATGAATACTTTTATTTATTTTATATTAATGGACCCCACTAAATGATATTTGCCCTTCACTTTATATACTTTATCTCATCCTTTTGGGATAAAAAAAGTTTGTATCTTTAGTCATCTTTTTTGGATAGGGAGGAATATGTTCAATTAAATTCAATAAAGCGTTCTTTTTATTTAAAAAGTCATTCATTAGTTTTGAATAGTGATTACGAAGTTAAGTTTCATATGATTCTTGATTATATAAACTTAAATATTTCTATATGCATTATGATTCTTGTAAAACTTTTGTCACATACATTATTATGTATTTTACTTTAGGTCTTAATCATATATCAGTATTAAAAGTAGGTAGGTAGGGGGAGTGTATGTGCATGCTTTAGGAGGTGGTTGTGAGATGCACATATATATATGCTTTAGTCGATTTGAACTATTTGTCTTGTAGATCGTAACCATATATACCAAGTATTTAGGCGGTCTTAGGTGAGCTTGTGCGGCGTGCTTGAGGGTGGCTCTGAGGTGCACATATATATATGTTTTAATTTTTACATTGCATGTTTAATTAGTTACATATTCATCAAAGGTTTGTGCATCATATCTAGAAATTGAAATTTCATTTTAGGATGGATTAGGGGTATATGTAATGATTATATAACTCAAGCGCACACACCTTGGAGGTGGCGATGAGATGCACACATGTATACTTTTAATGGATTTGAACTATTTGTATTGTAGTCTTAACCATATATACCAAATATTTAAGCGATCTTAGGTGAGTTTGTCTTGGCGTCTTGAGGGTGGCTCTGAGGTGCATATATATATGCTTTAATGTTTACAGCGCATGTTTAATTAGATGCGTATTCATCAAGGTTTGTGCATCATATCTAGAAATATAATTTCTTTTAGGGAAGGATTCAGCGTATATGTAATGATTATAAAACTTCAAGCAGCCTTTACACCTTGTGATCTTTCAAAAGGTTTATTGGTAGATAAAATGTGGAATTATCTTTGCTATCCGGTTTAAATTATTAATTACCAAAATAATATACTACCAAAAGTATATTACCTAAATAATATTTTTGTGCTTGCCATCGAAAATAAAAATATAGTTGTCGAATTGAGAAGCGGACCATCTGGTGTTTATGGACTAGCGGAGTAGTGGAATGTCGTCCTTCCACCCGGCGGGGAGAGGAAGTGTTATTTGCTCTGTGAAGCCAACCCTAGGGCTATACCTCTCTCCATTCTAAGGGTCGAGAGATCCGGGCCTTACCTAAAAAGCAGTGACCCGACTCCTTACTTGGAATGGGCAAGCCATTTAATAACCTTGTCTTAAGCCCAGACCGTCAGGCCAAGCCAAACTCAAACATCTCAAAGCCCTCACTTGAGTTCTGAGGCCAGCGTTACAAAGCCCAGTGATTTTCATTCATTACTCGACTTATAAATTCTAAATATGTTCATGTCTAGAACAATGTGGGATAAAAACCTTGAGAATTGTAAAACAAGTGTAGCTTTCTTCTTATCGCTCTTTCTTTTCTTTCTCATTTCCACCTTCTTTTGGAACATATAGTAATGAATAATGTGAATCCTATATTGAGATTGATCATTTCTTGGTGTTAATTGAATCATTATCGACTTCTAGGCATTGTTTGGGGCATTTTAGCACTTAAAATGTGGAGGGTTTTCATCTGCGGTATACAATCTCATCATTCCATTTATAGATGTCTCCCACTTTAATGCTTTTGCATATTTAAAAGTTTAAGCTCTTCCATGTTTTGTCTGAGATATGGCTAGACTCTTAACTAATTATAATGTTCCATCTGTATCACGGTTGGTAAAGGGATTTTTAATAAATGCTTAACACTTTCACGTATGAACTTCGAGATATAATACTTTCATTTGTCGAAGCACTTCTCGGTGATAATATTAGTCATCGCCTCATCGGTCTTCTTCTACCTTGATCTGAGACAAGTAGTGTTAAGGAATGAGCGAGGGTATTGGTTGGGTCAAGTAACATAAGCCTCCAAGTTTAATATAGAAGTCCACTTAGTTGCATATATAAATAACAACTACTGTAACTATCATCTCTTGGCTTTTGATTTATAAATGTTCTTTGATTCTTTGCAAATTTAAAGACCATATTAGGTTAGAATTTTAAATTGTGGAGTCTATCAATATGAAAAATAGTCTTAGAAATGTAAAAGGTAAAAACCTTAAGCATTATTGGAACAAGTTTTGGTTTCTTCTTATTCCTCTTTCTCATTATCACATTCTTTAGAGAAAAATATGGTTTAAGATTCCTATGAATCCAATATTGAGATTAATCATTTCTTGGTGTAAATTGAATCAATTGATTGGCTCTTGGCTCTTGTTTGAGTAGTAAAATAAAATATTGACTACTCTACCTAGCTTTTGGTTTTGACACCTCGTGTGGGTGGATTAGATCAATGACTACCATTATCTCATTACCACGATCTATTCTGACAACTTTTACATGCCTCTAAATATATTTACATTTTAATCGGTGTGTAAATGCTACTTCTTTGCTTATATCTTTAATGCCTTTTCATATTTTAAAAATTTTACTCTTCCATGTTATAGGGTCGAGGATTCAAGTAATAAATAACATTCGAAGTCCCTCGATTCCGAGTGCGATTGAAAATATTGGTTAAAAATCAATCATTGTCTCTCTCACTAAAATGATTCTCTTTTTAGAAATCACGTTACAAATGTTACTCATTGTTAGCAAATTTAAAAGAGCATTTAGGTGGGATGATGGGCTATTAAATTTAGCCTTAGTGACAAATTACATTAAGTGATGAATACTTTTATTTATTTTATATTAATGGACCCCACTAAATGATATTTGCCCTTCACTTTATATACTTTATCTCATCCTTTTGGGATAAAAAAAGTTTGTATCTTTAGTCATCTTTTTGGATAGGGAGGGAATATGTTCAATTAAATTCAATAAAGCGTTCTTTTTATTTAAAAGTCATTCATTAGTTTGAGAATAGTGATTACGAAGTTAAGTTTCATATGATTCTTGATTATATAAACTTAAATATTTCTATATACATTATGATTCTTGTAAAACTTTTGTCACATACATTATTATGTATTTTACTTTAGGTCTTAATCATATATCAAGTATTGGTAGGGTAGAATTGGAGTGTATGTGCATGCTTTGGAGGTGGTTGTGAGATGCACATATATATATGCTTTAGTCGATTTGAACTATTTGTCTTTGTAGATCGTAACCATATATACCAAGTATTTAGGCGGTGCTTTAGGTGAGCTTGTCTTGGCGTGCTTGAGGGTGGCTCTGAGGTGCACATATATATATGTTTTAATTTTTACGAGCTGCATGTTTAATTAGTTACATATTCATCAAAGGTTTGTGCATCATATCTAGAAATTGAAATTTCATTTTAGGATGGATTAGGGTATATGTAATGATTATATAACTCAAGCGCACACACCTTGGAGGTGGCGATGAGATACTTTATGTATACTTTTAATGGATTTGAACTATTTGTATTGTAGGTCTTAACCATATATACCAAATATTTAAGCGATCTTTAGAGTGAGTGAGTTTGTCTTGGCGTCTTGAGGGTGGCTCTGAGGTGCATATATATATGCTTTAATGTTTACGAGCTGCATGTTTAATTAGAGTGCGTATTCATCAAGGTTTGTGCATCATATCTAGAAATATAATTTCTTTTTAGGAAGGATTCAGCGTATATGTAATGATTATAAAACTCAAAGCACACACACCTTGTGATCTTTCAAAAGGTTTATTGGTAGATAAAATGTGGAATTATCTTTGCTATCCGGTTTAAATTATTAATTACCAAAATAATATACTACCAAAAGTATATTACCTAAATAATATTTTTGTGCTTGCCGTGAAAATAAAAATATAGTTGTCGATTGGCGCGCGACCCATCGGTGTTTATGGACTAGCGGGAGTAGTGGCATGTCGTCCTTCCACCAAGCGGAGAGAGAGTGATCATGCTTGCTCTGTGAAACCAACCTAGGGCTATGCCTCTCCATTCTAAGGTCGAAGAGATCCGGGCCTTCGCCTAAAATCAGTGACCCGACTCCTTACTTGGAATGGGCAAGCCATTTAATAACCTTGTCTTAAGCCCAACCGTCAAGGCCAAGCCAAACTCAAACATCTCAAACCCCTCACTTGAGTTCTGAGGCCGCGTTAGAAAGCCCGATTGATTTTCTTTCATTACTCGACTTATAAATTCTAAATATGTTCATATACAGGCGATGTGGGATAAAAACCTTGAGAATTGTAAGAACAAGTTTAGCTTTCTTCTTATGCGCTCTTTCTTTTCTTTCTCATTTCCCCCTTCTTTTGGAACATATGGTAATGAATAATGTGAATCCTATATTGAGATTGATCATTTCTTGGTGTTAATTGAATCATTGTCTGACTTCTAGCTGTTGTTTGGGGCATTTTCAGCACTTCAAATTTGGAGGGTTTTCATCTGCAGCCGCCACAATCTCATCATTCCCATTTATAGATGTCTTCCACTTTAATGCTTTTGCATATTTAAAAGTTTAAGTTCTTCCATATTGTACAGATATGGCTAGACTCTTATCTAATTATATTGTTCCATCATGTCACGGTTGGTAAAGGGATTTTTGTCAACTAAACACTTTCACGTATGAACTCAAGATATAAAACTTCATTGGCAAAAGGCACTTCTCGGTGATAATATTAGTCATCGCCTCATCGGTCTTCTTCTACCTTGAGACAGAACAAGTAGTGTTAAAGAAGGAATGAGGGTATTTGTTGGGTCAAGTAACATAAGCCTCCTAGAAGTTTAATCTGAAGTCCACTTAGTTGCGAGATATAAATAACAACTACTGTAACTATCATCTCTTGGCTTTTGATTTATAAATGTTGTTGACTCTTTGCAAATTTAAAGACCATGTTAGGTGAGAATTTTAAATTGTGGAGTCTATCAATATAAAAATAGTCTTAGAAAGGTAAAGGTAAAAACCTTAGGCATTATTGCAACAAGTTTTTGCTTTCTTCTTATTCCTATTTCTCATTATCACATTCTTTAGAAAAATATGGTTTAAGATTCCTATGAATCGATATTGAGATTAATCATTTCTTGGTGTAAATTGAATCAATTTATTGGCTCCACAGCTCTTGTTTGAGGAGTAAAATAAAATATTGACTACTCTACTAAACTTATGGTTTTCAACACCTCGTGTGGGTGGATTAGATCAACGACTACCACTATCTCTTTACCATGATTTATTTACAACAACTTTTACATGCCTATAAATATATTTACATTTTAATCGAGTGTGTAAATGCTACTTGTTTCTTTTATCTTTAATGCGTTTTCATATTTTAACAATTTTACTCTTACATGTTGTAGGGTCAAAGATTCAAGTAACAAATAACATTCCAAAAGTCCCTCGATTCCAGTCTGTTGAAAATATTGGTTAAAAAGTAATCATTGTCTCTCTCACTAAAGCGATTCTCTTTTAAAAATCACATTACAAATGTTACTCGATGTTACATAAATTTAAAGAGCATTTAGGTGGGATGATGGGCTATTCAAAATTTACCCTTAGTGGCGATTAAATTAAGTGATAAATACTTTTATTTATTTTATATTAATGGACCCCACTAAATGATATTTTCCTTCACTTTATATACTTTATCTCATCCTTTTGGGATAAAAAAAGTTTGTATCTTTAGTCATCTTTTTTGGATAGGGAGGAGTATGTTCAATTAAATTCAATAAAGCCTTCTTTTTTTTATTAAAAGCCATTCATTAGTTTTGAATAATGATTACGAAGTTAAGTTTCATATGATTCTTGATTATATAAACTTAAATACTTATATATGCATTACGATTCATGGAAAACTTTTGTCACATCTGTTATTATGTATTTTTCTTGTGAGTGTTAATCATATATCAAGTATTTAGGCGGTAGGGTAGAGTGTGTGTGCATGCTTGGAGGTGGGCTGTGAGATGCACATATATATGCTTTAAATGGATTTGAACTATTTGTCTTTGTAGGTCTTAACCATATATACCAAGTATTTAGGCGCGTCTTAGGTGAGCTTGTCTTGGCGTGCTTGAGGGTGGCTCTGAGTTTCACATATATATGTTTTAATGTTTCTAAAAGCTGCATGTTTAATTAGTTATATATATTCATCAAGGTTTGTGCATCATATCTTGAAATTGAAATTTCATTTTAGGATGGATTAGGGTATATGTAATGATTATAAAACTCAAGCGCACACACCTTGGAGGTGGCGATGAGATGCACATATATATATACTTTTAATGGATTTGAACTATTTGTATTGTAGGTCTTAACCATATATACCAAGTATTTAAGCGGTCTTTAGGTGAGCTTGTGCGGCGTGCTTGAGGGTAGCTCTGAGGTGCATATATATATGCTTTAATGGTTTTGAAGCTTTGCATGTTTAATTAGATGCGTATTCATCAAAGGTTTGTGCATCATATCTAGAAATATAATTTCTTTTTAGGATGGATTCGGTATATATGTAATGATTATAAAACTCAAAGCGACACATACCTTGTGATCTTTCAAAAGGTTTATTGGTACATAAAATGTGGAATTATCTTTGCTATCAGATTTAAATTATTAATTACTAAAATAATATACTAGTAAAAGTATATTACCTAAATAATATTTTTGTGGTTGTCATGAAAAATAAAAGATGGTTGTCGAATTAAAATGGCCCATCTGGTGTTTATGGACTAGGCGAGTAGTGGCTTGTTGTCCTTCCGCAAGCGGGAGAGAGGAAGTGGTCATTTACTCTGTGAAACCGACCTAACACTATGCCCTCTACTCTAAGGGTCGAGAGATCCGGGCCTTAGCCTAAAACCCGTGACCCACTCCTTACTTGGAATGGGCAAGCCGGGTTAATAACCATGTCTTAAGCCCAACCAAATCAGAAACCAAACCAACCTTGTGGCGCCCCAAAATAGGTATACACACCCATTACGAGTGCCAAATACATGAGTGCGAAAAGCAAACTACAACTTCAATAATCTGATTTGTAAATGCAAAATCGACAACACATCTTATGAGTTTAAATACAAATATTGTCTTCTAGACAATATCCACACTCAAATAAGTCCTCGTTACAATTATTCAAACACTATTTTACGAAAATAGTGAGGATTGCTAAAACATCTTTCTAGAACCATCACTCCGTTACCCAGAGACTAGTTCTGCTTTATTCTCTCACCTCCTGAGAAAATGGAACAAAAAGGAAAAGGGTGAGCTCAACTAGCCCGATAAAGAATATTATGACTAAGATAATATACAACAAATTATCGTTAGTCTTCAGCGAGGAAAAAATCGATAAAATATAATAGCCAACAAGTTTTAGATCAACAACTACTGTGAAGCTTGACAATCCATTAGAAGAGTCAGTAGAGAATGAGTTCTACTATCTTCTAAGATTTAAAGTCCATCATCAATATTTTATCCCTATAACAACAATCAATATACATCTTTAATCAAATATTCATCTTTTTTGCTTTCTGAGGCCAAAGATATTCATTTTATATCACCGGTTGGTCATATTCATCTCAACACTGTTCATCTTTTTGCTTTCTGGGCCAAAGATATTCATCGATTAATCATTTATCTTTGCCTTTACTGGCCGAAGATATTTAGTAATATCATCATTTAGGGTGAGGATGATGAAAAATATTTTAAAAGCGAATCCTTTGAAGCGGAAGGACAAATAGTAGGGATTAAGTATAGCGATTTATCGATATCAATAATACTTCATAAATACCAATTTTGAAGCGAATTCAGAATAAAGATCAAAACATGGATCTGATCAAAGATAGTAACCATAATAGACATCTTGGACAAAAGAAGAAAATTTCATTTTTATTGAATAGTGTAAATGATTAAATGAATAGTGTAGGTATCGTGAATAGTAACCCATACAAAAAGTTTCAAATTTGATAAAAATTGATCGATACTTGGCATAATGATATGGAAGAAATAATATCATATATGAAGAAAATAACATCCACTTACCTCAAAATATCGATTACTTACGATCGAAATATCGGTATAAAATTTGAAGGAAACTTGCAGATGAATAGAAACTCACAAAGTATCTAAATACTCACAAAATACACTCGATAATCTAGAGAGAAAGAAAAACTTGTTTACGGTGTGATTTTCAATTCTAACTTAGCCCTCTATTTATAGGAAAATGTTAGCGGACTTGACTGCTGACTTTGATGGCTTTACTGCTTCTATTCCCACCACCACCACATTTGAAATAAATTGACACATTTCTTCACCAACCACAAGTGGGGCCCTCAATTCTAAATTTTCCACCAAAATCATTTATAAACCTAATTTACGAATCGGTCACCTCTTAAAATTCATAACAAATCATACTTTCATTTTAACGGTTCAAAATTTGTGGACATATACTCAACTTATATATGTATAACATATCCAAAAATTACAACGATCCAGCATTAGCATTAAAAATTATAACTCACACATATATCTCAAAAATATTGGTTTAATTTTTAATACCTTCATTCAAACAAAATCTTGATAAAACACCTCAACATTAACTCCTTGATTTTAACCACAATAAATATATCCAACATTTATATCCACATAAAATAAATATTTCTTTATCATATGAATCAATAATTAATTATTCACAAATAATATTACGAGAATCACATTTATGACAACTAAGTAGTTCCGGAAGAGGGCTTTCTAATAAAATTTCTCCTTATTGGCGCGCGATTAGGTGACCAAACCTCTCCTTGTGAAACTTTCTAGACATTGCCAATAATGTTATCTAATAATATTATTCAAATAATATAATTATTGATGCGATAATAAAATCTTGTGCGGTGATAATTATTGAAACAACAATAATATAAAATATCAGCATGACAATTATTGAATCAATAAAATAAAATATTGAATAGTAACTCTTTGTAACAATTATTGAGTAGTGCCTTCTTACGTAAGGATCAATAATTCATCAATCTTGCATGCATCCACGCGTATTACGATTATTTTAACCATAGGGTATATATTAATAGTGTTAGCATATTGACTCTGTAGATTATTTATAAAAACTCAAACTTGTCATTTTCTTCATCAAGCGATTATTCTATTATGGGGCCCTGAAATGAGCTGCGTGCGTCGTGCGAATATTCCACGACAACAAGAATATTCCACTACCAAAACAGAATATTCTCAAAATGACAATGATTATTTTATAACCACTTACATATTTTGCAAAATTTGCACATTTCACCCATAACGATTAATTATATCAAATTAATACCTTATTATTCACAAATATAATTAGAGGAAATTGATTTTATTTATAATAAGTTGGGGTCTTACAACCTCCCTCCTTATGAAATTTAATCCTCGAAATTGACATACGTACTGGTGTGTTTGAAAAGGTGAGGATACCTAGCTTTCATTTACGATTCCAACTCCCGGTCATTTCTTGATAGCATGGTTTCTCCATAAAACCTTAACTTGTGGTATAACCTTGAGTGCGTGGGACATGCTCTTTCTATCCAAGATCTGAGCAGTGCTTCTTCGTCGTTAAATCTTGACTATCTTATGCGGTTCTAGCAATAATATGGTTGGGGTCTTTCACATATTCTGAAGCATGGATATGTGAAAAACATTATGAACACGAGACATACTTGGAGGTAATCTTGAGTCTATAGGCCACATTTCTATTTGATTGAGAATCTCAAATGGACCAATAAATTGTGGATTGAGCTTTCCTCTCTTTCCAAATCTTATAACTCCTTCCATGGAGCAACACGTAACAATACATGATCTCGATATTAAACTCCATGTCCTTTCTATGAAGATCGGCATAACTCTTTTATCGATCTTGTGAGGTTTGAATCGTTGTCGAATCATTTGGATCTTTTACGTAGTCATGCGTACTAATTACGGTCCCAACAACGTTGCTTCTCCCACCTTATTCGACATCTTTGGAGAATGACACTTTAAATCCATACAATGCTTCAAATGGAGCCACACTATACTTACACGATAACTATTATTGTAGGAGAATTCCACGATGGCAATACTTATCCCAACTTCCTTTAAAATCTAGGACACAAAGTCTTAATAGATCTTCAGGGTTTGAATAGTCCTCTCTGATTGTCCGTCCGTTTGAGGATGGTATCTTAGAAGCCCAGATAAATAAATCCGTGCCCATAGCTTTACAAGCTAACCCAAAATAGTGAAGTGAATCTTGGGTCGCGATCAAAACTATGGATCTTGGCATCTATGTCTGATTGCACAATCTCATTCCGCGTCACATCTGAGCAAGACATTCAGGGAATAAGTCTCACGTATCGGTAAGAAATGGGCGGAACTTGGTTAATCTATCAACAATAACCCAAATAGCATTTATGCCTTGAGAAGCAGTGGGAAGACCCGTAGCTTGAAATCCATGGTAATGTGTTCCCACTTCTATTCGAGAATCTCAAGTGGTTGCAATGGACCCTTTGGCACTTGATGCTCGCCTTTACGTTGACGGGTTAAACACCTCGAGATAAACTCGCGATCTCTCTCTTCATATTGTTCCACCAAAATGTATGTCGAATATCATGATACATTTTGGTACTCCCGAGATGGATTCAAGCGGGGTGTTGTGTGCCTCCATCATGATTCTATGCTTCAAGTCGAGAATCGTTAAGAACACAAAATGCAGAGTTGAATCTAAGTATTCCTTCTTCATCAATTCTCACTTACGGAATAGCTCCTTCTTGCACTTTCTTCTTCCATACGTATCGGCTCGAATTCAGTAGCTTGGCGACTTTAACTTTCGATTAAATTCGGTTCTACTTTCGTATATTACGCCATCATCATGTGGGTCCACAGGTCTTTAATTCTACCTCCATCCTTTGCAAGTCATCTGAAATGGGCCTTTGAATTGACAATATCGCTTTTCGTACTTTCGCATATGATCTTCTACTCGATGCATCGATTCTACGTTTTCTTTTTCGGGATGATATTGAATAGTGTGATCGTAATCTTTCAATAGTTCAAGCCATGTCGTTCTTGCCGCATGTTGAGTTCTTTTGGGTGAAGAAATATTTGAGGCTTTTATGGTCAGTATAAATCTCCACTTTCTCCCCATACAAGTAGTGTCTCCAAATTTTCAGCGCGAATCATTGCTTTGCCAACTCTAGATCATGAGTAGGATAATTCCTCTCATATTCTTTGAGTTGTCATGAGGCATAAACTATGACTTTCCCATGTTGCATGAGAACACATCTAACCCTTTGCCTAAAGCATCATTTGTAGATAACAAATCCATCAAGAACGGATGGTATTGTCAAAAGCAGTGCTTAAAATGAGTCTCCTCTTGAGATCTTGGAAACTCTTCCCACATTCCTTGCTCCATTCGAATTTTGTATCTCTCTGAGTCGGTGCGTTAATGGAATAGCGATTAGAAATATCCTTCAGCGAATCTCAGATAATAACCAACTCGCCTGAAAGCTACGTATTTAGATTCTGAGACTTAGGTTGCTCTCAAGCTGTGACTCATATCCCAACCTTGGATATACGTCACAATGACACCTATCGATTTACTATCGCACGAATATGGCGTCCCCTACAGAGAGTCTGGCTTCGGTGCATTCCACAAAATAAGTCACCAGATAGAGGCTCAGTTATCAACTTCTTTAGTTGGGTTTTTAACTCCTAAAGTTCAATAGGAGCCATTCGATATGAGATTTTAGAAATGGATTTTATACCGGGTTCAAAGTCGATACAAAATTCAATATCACGCTCTGGGGAGTAAGCAAGAAATTTTTAGAAATACGTCGGAAATTTACTAACAATAGAAATATCATTCAAATCGGCGTATTTTTGTTCAAGTCCATAACATAGCTAAGAAAGCTTGACATCCGCTTTTCAATAAGCGAATGACTTTCTGACGATATGAAAGAGTTTGACTTCAATGGTTTGGTTGCTTGAATTGAATAACGAGTTGCTTAAGAATATGAAAACTATGACTTTACAAAAGAAATCAATTTGGCATGATGAGTAGTTAACCAATCAATCCTAAAATCACATCAAAAGCAAGTATCTTTAAAGAGATAAGATCAGCGGGTAATGTGATAGTGCCAACTTGGATTATGCAAGATTTATAAGCTGTGGATGTAGCGAAAGTTTCACCCAGCGGAGTTTTAACGAGATAAGTCGAAGTCAATTTCTGCGGAGTCAAGTTTAAGCGTTGAGCACAAGCGGGAGAGATAAAGAATGGGTAGAACAGGTATCTAGTAAGGTATAAACTTAGCGAGAGTTCAAGATTAGCTTACAGTAATCACCTCGTTGCGTTTTGGCGATCCACGACAAAGCGCTCTTCCGAGAACCGTGATTTCGACTTATCCAGGAATGACCCTTGGAGTCACCATCCCGTTGAACTTGGTTTTACTCTGAGAATAATCCCGAGCTATGTGGCCTTCCTTTCCATAGTTGTAACATACCTCGGTTGTTGTGGACGATTTGGTGATATATCCCTCTTTCCGCATTTGTAACATCTAAGCGGCGGTCGTTCTCCTCCCCTAAATTTGTTGTTGGTCTGGTCTTTGCTTTGTTGATGTCTTCCGTCATTGTTGAATCTCCTCTTTCTAAAATTTCCACTTGACTCACCTCTCCTATTATCATGGCCCACGATGACCACCCAGGTGGTTCTGCAACTTTGTTAAATATTTTCCTCCTCGTTGGTTATCATCGCTCGATGGTGATGTCATAAATATGACCACAGTTGTGGTCCCTCGGTTGAACATACTCATTATCTCGCTCTAATAATTGAGCCACATTTTAACATCTGAATATAAAGAAAATTTATGAGATATAGATATTAGAATCTAGGGCTTTAGACCTCTCGAAACATCCTCGTCATTCGTTCCTCATTTTTAGACCAAATGAGGTGCGAAACTGGATAACTCTGCAAACTTACGCCTCGTCTTTGGGACATGATCATGTTGTTTTGTTCGGTCGATAAACTCCACCTCCTTCATATAGCCGAATACTTTCGGGAAAGTACTTATCATTGAATAGTTTAAAAGCGTTTCCCAAGACATCTTTGAGTGCGGTGGTAGAGTGCAACTTCACAGAACACCCACCGATGATCTGCCTCATGCGCGGAACATAAAGGTGGCGAATGGAACCTTCTGTTCCTCCGTGCATCCCAAGACATCGAATATCTTGGTAATTTGCTTGACCCACGTTTGTGACGAACGAGAATTTTGTAATTAATTTTAATATTTATTGAATTAAATAAATATTTTTTGATGATTTAATTATTGGATTAAATAATTATTTGATGCAATTGTGGTAGATTAATTTAATTATATGTGTTACATTTATTAAATTAATGTGGAGAATAATTATTATTCAGTATGTAATTAATTGAGTTTATTGAATTAAATGAAATATTTAATTAAGCATGATGTTATTTTAATTAAATTAATTATTAATTAGAGAGTTAATAATTTGACATTATTAATTAATGAGAAAATTAAATATATAACTAGGTGAATTTATGATAAGTTATTATATTTTATTTATATTAAATAAGATATTTGATTATTGTGCAGTGGGTGTGACATGAATTAACTATGAGATAAAGTTTTATTAAATTAAATGGTTTTGAAACCTATTCTAGCTAAACAAACATGGCACTAAAGGGAGTTGGGGCGATTAACCCATATTTGAGTAGCCCGACCACCAATAGCGTCGATTATTCATTATTTAGTTTACGTATTCTTTTATTTCTTCTTCATTATTTTCCTAAGTCTAGAAAGAATAACGAGAAAATCTGAGAGAAAGAGTTGAGAAGTCGAGTTGTTAAGAGGATTGTGAGAGTCATCGAGAAGAATTCATCTTCCATTAATTATACTACAGGTAATTCTCCTTCCCAAATTCTATTTTACGCCATTAAGTTTTTATAAGAAAATGGCTTTCAAAGTTTCTGTAAAGCCTCTTGTGATTGAGAAAGGAGTAATATTTATGAGTTATTTATGGGTTAAGATGTATCAAATCATATTTTATATATATATTGCATGATTCCATATCATCGGTTTCATAATATTACATACGTATATGATTTACTACAAAATTACGAGTTTGAGTTTTGGCCTTAAGGCCTTATCGTGATTTTAGTATGTCAAACATAAATGTTTTAAATAAAATTTACACTCGTATGATGTTATGCATGTTGATCTGAAGAGACCAAAGTTTAAATAAGCGGATTGATGTTATAACTTGAATCCGTAGTGATAATTTTCATGTTTTATTTTCAAAACCTTGAGAACATCAAAAACGGTGAAAGTAAATGTGTTGATTTTGCAAATTATGTGTTATAACTGGTTAAAAATCATGCTAGATGGGTTAAGTAATGATTATATATGTATTACAATGATTGGGTAAGTCTAAATTAAGTATAAAAAATAACTAATTGGAAGTTATGGCCATATTAATGTATATAATTTTACGTGTGATTGATTTTGGCCTAATTTGGCCTTGTTATATTAGCGAACTACTGAGCTATGAAGCTACGAGAAAATGAGCTGAGGTAACCCAGCCTTGTAGTAACGTTACCAAACTAAATACCCTCTCCCAAGCGGTTAAAAATAAATAAATAAAAATAAAAAATAAAATAAAAAAAAATAAATATTTGATGAGAATTATTATTAAAATATTTATAAAATAAATTAAATATTTTAATTGAGATATTTATGGAATAAAATAAATATTTGATGAAAATTATTATTAAAATATTTATAAAATAAATTAAATATTTTAATTGATATATTTATGGAATAAAATAAATATTAGATGAAAATTATTATTAAAATATTTATAAAATAAATTAAATATTTTAATTGAGATATTATGGAATAAAATAAATATTAGATGAAATTATTATTAAAATATTTATAAAATAAATTAAATATTTTAATTGAGATATTTATGGAATAAAATAAATATTAGATGAAAATTATTATTAAAATATTTATAAAATAAATTAAATATTTTAATTGAGATATTTATTGAATAAAATAAATATTAGATGGAAATTATTATGAAATAATTTATTAGAGTGTAATAATAGTAAGAGAATGAAAATATTCTAATTTAATTAAGTAATTAAATTAGAAGGGTAATGAATTTGTTAAATAAAGTGGAGTTTATATTAAATAATTAAGTGAAAATGTAACTAATAGAATGTTGTGAATACATATGGTATGTGTGTAGGATTTGCGGTGAGCGGAAGTAGTAATCGTTTAGCCTACATTGCGAGGCAAATTCTAACCTACTTGTCATTATTGTTCGAGTTATTAGTTACCTCGAGTAAATTATCGTTATTATTATTCAAGTTCAATTGTTATATTAAAGATTTATTATCTTTTCAAAGCATGATTCAGGTTATACAATAATTGTTCTATTGTATACTTCTTGAGATTATTATTGAATTGAATATCATTATTGTTGAACCTTATTAGACTAGTGAATTTTATTGATTCAACTAGTCCTTAGTTGATAAGCGTTACAAATTTGAGAACCCTTATTGAATTATCCAAACCAAACTTCCTTTGGTGGGACTCGAATGTCAAGCCCAGAGATGAACAACCATGCGAAAGGATTTACTTATCGTTAGCATTAAGATATTAATGCCGCGATATGGGTACTAAGGGTGATCCCCTAAAGTACTAGTAGAAGGTCCATAGTCTTATAGTATTAAAGGTTTCAAGTATAACCCTTGATAACCTGGGACATAGTTCAGGTCTTATGACCCTCGAAATTCTTTTGATTCTTGCTATTCATTCTTGATTCAAAAGTTGAGCTTTTATTGGATGTCTTTGATTTATTAGCATGTTATTATCTTTGTTATTTCATTATTATACTTGTGGGCAATAGTGCTCACTCTTGCTTAATAATAACATTGCGATTAAAACGAAAAGAAGCGATGAACCTTCCTTTAGTAAAGGCGAGCGAGGCAAGGTTAACAAGTGATGAAGACTTGTTATTTTATTAGATGATGTATTTATGTTTAAGACTTGAGTTAATGATGTTGTTTAAGACTTATTTGTTTATGATTCCGCACAAATGTTTAAGGTTAGTTTAACCTCGGATTGTATTTATTATGTAGTTGATGTAACCCCATAAGGGGATATTTATTATTATTTCTATCTATTGCATAGTTTGCATTTATTATGGGTAGATAGATAGATGATATTTGTCTGATGAACACCAAATCCGTGGAATTGAAGTGCGGTTGGGGGTATAACAACGTTTTAATGCATGATCGGATCAAACTTTCCCTTAAATTCTAGTGGTCCCAACTCCTTGAAGCTGCTTGCATTTGTGACAAGCCAGCGCATTACTATCATTTCCACACGTATTTTGTGCACGAGTCTCCTCGTCTAGTTTTTGCATGAGCTGCAAAAAGCTCTAAACATTCCATCATTCATCGTTTGCTCGGTAGTGTTGTTTACGGGGAGGAATATTGCCTTCTGTTGCGTTTCTCTGGTTTTGTAACTAAAGGTTGCTCCACGGTCTCATACACTCCATTGTTAACGTTCTCATGCGACCATTCTTAAATACTTCCATAAAACAAGGTTAATTAAACAAAATAACATATCACATAATATCCTATATTATGGTGACCAACAAATAAGCTTAGATAAGACACCTTTAGCGAAGGATTTACTCATCTCTCCCTCTCTAGTTCTATTCCCGATCTCATGGAGACCATATCCTAAGCTACGATACCAGCTGTGACAACCCCAAAATAGGTATCTGACACCCATTACGAGTGCGCCAAATACATGATGCGAGAAAGCAAACTACAACTTCAATAATACATTGTGTCGTGCAAAATCGACAACACATCTATGAGTTTAAATACAAATATTGTCTTACAGACAATATCCACACTCAAATAAGTTCTCGTTACAATTATTCAAACACTATTTTACGAAATAGTGAGGATTATAAAAACATCTTTCTAGAACCATCACTCAAGTACCCAGAGCTAGTTCTGCTATGTTTCTCTCACCTCCACGAGAAAAATGGAACAAAAAGGAAAAGGGTGAGCTCAACTAGCCCGATAAATAATATTATAACTAAGATAATATCTGACAAATTATCGTTAGTCTTCAGCGAGAGAAAAATCGATAAAATATAATAGCCAACAAGTTTTAGATCAACAACTGCGGTGAAGCTTGACAATCCATTAGAAGAGTCAGTAGAGAATGAGTTCTACTATCTTCTAAGATTTAAAAAATCCATCATCAATATTTTATCCTATAACAACAATCGATATACATCTTTAATCAAATATTCATCTTTTTTTACGGGCGAAAGATATTCATTTTATATCACCCGATTGGTCGTATTCATCTCAACACATTCATCTTTTTTGCTACGGGCCAAAGATATTCATCGATTAATCATTTATCTTTTGCCTTTCTGGTAGAATATATTTAGTAATATCATCATTTAGGGTGAGGATGATGAAAAATATTTTAAAGAAAAGCGAATCCGATTGAAGCGGAAGGACAAATAGTAGGGATTAGTATAGCGGTTTATCTAAGATCAATAATACTTCATAAATACCAATTTTGAAGCGAAATTCAAGAATAAAGATCAAAACATGGATCTGATCAAAGATAGTAACCATAATAGACATTTTAACAAAAGAAGAAAATTTCATTTTTTAATTGAATAGTCTTAGTATTAAATGAATAGTTCAGTATCGTGAATAGTCTTGATATCGTGAATAGTAACCCAGAGCACAAAAGTTCCAAATTTGATAAAAATTGATCGATACTTGACATAATGATATAGAAGAAATAATATCATATATGAAGAAAATAACATCCACTTACCTCAAAATATCGATTACTTACGATCGAAAAATATCGGTATAAAAAATTTGAAGAAAACTTGCAGCGATGAATAGAAACTCACAAAGTATCTAAATACTCACAAAATACACTCGATAATCTAGAGAGAGAGAAAAAAACTTGTTTACGGTGTGATTTTCAATTCTAACTTAGCCCTCTATTTATAGAAAAATGTTAGCGAGACTTGACACTGCAACTTTGATGGCTTTACTGCTATTATTCCCACCCACCACATTTGAAATAAATTCAGCACATTTCTTCACCAACCACAAGTGGGGCCCACTCAATTCTAAATTTTCCACCAAAATCATTTATAAACTTAATTTACGAATCGAGTCACCTCTTAAAATTCATAACAAATCATCGTTCATTTTAACGGTTCAAAATTTGTGGACATATACTCAACTTATATATATATAATATATCCAAAAATTACAACGATCCAGCGGTCGGATTAAAATTATAACTCACACAATATATCTAAAAACACTTAGTTTAATTTTTAATACCTTTATTAAACAAAAATCTTGATAAAACACCTCAACATTAACTCCTTCAATTTTAACCACAATAAATATATCCAACATTTATATCCACATAAAATAAATATTTCCTTATCATATGAATCAATAATTAATTATTCACAAATAATATTACAGAATCACATTTATGACAACTAAGTAGTTCCGGAAGAGGGGCTTTCTAATAAAATTTCTCCTTATTGGCGCGCAATTAGGTGACCAAACCTCTCCTTGACAGAACTTTTTAGACATTGCCAATAATGCTATCTAATAATATTATTCAAATAATATGAATTATTGATCGATAATAGGAAATCTTGTGCGATGATAATTATTGAAACAACAATAATATAAAATATCAACGCAACAATTATTGAATCGATAAAATAAAATATTGAGCGATAACTCTTTGTAACAATTATTGAGTAGTGCCTTCTTACGTAAGGATCAATAATTCATCAATCTTGTGAATCCGTGTATTACTATATTTTAACCATAGGGTATTCCAGCGATTGTTATTGATACTTACTCTGTAGATTATTTATAAAAACTCAAACTTGTCGTTTTCTTCATCCGACAGTTATTCTGTTATGGGGCCCACAAATGACTGCGTCGTCGTACGAATATTCCCCAACAACAAGAATATTCCACGACAACAATGATTATTTTATAACCACTTGCATATTTTGCAAAATTTGCACATTTCACCCATAACCAGAGAATTATATCAAATTAATACCTTATTATTCACAAATATAATTAGAGAAAATTCGATTTTATTTATAATAAGTTGGGGTCTTACAAACCTCCAACCATCTCAAAGCCCTCACTTGAGTTACAGGTCCGCGTTACAAAGCCCAGCTGATTTTCATTCATTACTCCTGACTTATAAAGTCTAAATATGTTCATGTCTAGATGATGTGGGATAAAAACCTTGAGAATTGTAAGAACAAGTTTAGCTTTTTTCTTATGCGCTCTTTCTTTTCTTTCTCATTTTTCCCTTCTTTTGGAACATATGGTAATGAATAATGTGAATCCTATATTGAGATTGATCATTTCTTGGTGTGAATTGAATCATTGTAAACTTCTAGTATTGTTGTTTGGGGCATTTTCAGCACTTAAAATGTGGAGGGTTTTCATCTGCAGCCTCCACAATCTCATCATTCCCATTTATAGATGTCTTCCACTTTAATGCTTTTGCATATTTAAAAGTTTAAGCTCTTCTATGTTGTACATATATGGCTAGACTCTTATCTAATTATATTTTTCAATCTGTATATTAAACTCGACTGGCAAAGGCACTTCTCAGTGATAATATTAGTCATCTCCTCATCGGTTTTCTTCTACCTTGAGACAGACAAGTAGTGTTAATGAAGGAACGAGGGTATTGGTTGGGTCAAGTAACATAAGCCTCCAAGAAGTTTAATACAGAAGTCTCTTAGTTGCAGATATAAATAACAACTCTGCTTAACTATCATCTCTTGGCTTTTGATTTATAAATGTTGCTGATTCTTTGTAAATTTAAAGACCATGTTAGGTGAGAATTTTAAATTGTGGAGTCTATCAATATGAAAAATAGTCTTAGAAAGGTAAAAGGTAAAAACCTTAAGCATTATTGCAACAAGTTTTGCTTTCTTCTTATTCCTTCTTTCTCATTATCACATTCTTTAGAAAAATATGGTTTAAGATTCCTATGAATCCAATATTGAGATTAATCATTTCTTGGTGTAAATTGAATCAATTAATTGGCTCCTCTGGCTCTTGTTTGAGGAGTAAAATAAAATATTGACTACTCTACCACTTTTGGTTTTCAGCACCTCGTGTGGGTGGATTAGATCCAACATCTACCACTATCTCATCACCACGATTTATTTACAGCAACTTTTACATGCCTCTAAATATATTTATATTTTAATCAAGTGTGTAAATGCTACTTGCTGCTTTTATCTTTAATGCCTTTTCATATTTTAACAATTTTACTCTTCCATGTTGTAGGGTCAAGGATTCAAGTAACAAATAACATTCGAAGTCCCTCGATTCCAGTCTGCATTGAAAATATTGGTTAAAAAGTAATCATTGTCTCTCTCACTAAACTGATTCTCTTTTTAGAAATCACGTTACAAATATTATTCATTGTTAGCAAAATTAAAGAGCATTTAGGTGGGATGATGGGCTATTTGAAAAATGAAAATGGTAAGTAAAAAAGGTGGTTGTCAGATTGAAAGTACCCATCTGGTGTTTGATGGACTAGACAGAGTACTAGCCTATTGTCCTTCCACCAACAGGAGAGGTAGGTGATCGATGCTCTGTGAAGCCAGCCTAGCGTTGTACATTCCAGAAGTCCCTCAATTCCAGGTACGACTAGAAACATTGGTTAAAAAGTAATCATTGTCTCTCTCTGTAAACTATTCTCTTTTTAGAAATCATGTTATAAATGTTACTGATTGTTAGCAAATTTAAAGAGCATTTAGGTGGGATGATGCGCTATTTGTAAAATGAAAATAGTAAGTAAAAAAGGTGGTTGTCATATTGAGAGTACCCATCAAGGTGGTTGTCATGATCTGATTTTTTTTTTTGGAAAGAAAATTTGTATACATTTACTTTGTAAGATATATAAATTGAAATGCTTTTTTGAGCTTATGGTTGTTTCTATTAGCTTAAATGTCAAATAGAGATAAGATTGTCTCCATTTATATATAAGAATGTTAGCCTCAAGTAGTTTTATTGTTTCTCTTACCTTATATGTCATATTATACACACACGTGTATATTTTCTGATAAAAATTGGTTTTATCTTAGGCTAGAGCTGCAACATGGCATCTCGAGAACAAAACTGCTCGAGTTCAGCATGAAGTTTAATTTGATTAGGACGGCTTATTTAGACTCAATACGGGTCTCAAGTGAAAAATTCTTTCTAAACTAGGTTTGGTGTGGTTTGACTAGGGACAAGTGTGGTGTAACAAAGTGGAGGAATATTAAAAGGGAATTTATATTTTTACAAGTAAAATTTGATATTTCTACAAATTTCTTCATGCATGTGAAAGGAAATTTGTAGAAATATCAAATTTTACTTGTAGAAATAACAATATTTTATTAAAATAACCGAAGAAGATTGCTTGTATACTTTCATTATATATAAATCGGTAATTCTTATTATTTATTTTTTGCTAAATTCGGTAGTTCTTTTGTTATGTTCTTTCTTTGGACGGATCAAGAAAAGTATTAACAAAACAACTTTTGAGCCAATGTGATCATTATTCGTTAATTTAATTTCTAATAGGGAATTGATATTTCTGCAATGTCTCTTGTGAAAATATCAATTTCCCTTATAAAAATATCAATTCCCTTTCTAATAATACATGACTTTGCCAATGTACACTGCGTCATCCAAGTAATACATATGATATGTAAGTTGTGCCACTGCCAAACAACAAAAGCTTAGACTTCCAAACAACAAAAGCTTAGACTTCAATGGTTATTATTATTAGTATCATTTGTTTTGATAAATAGGCTTCAATAATAGTAACAATGAAGATGGAAGGTATAATATATAAAGAGCAAGTTGTCCTCCAAAACAACTTAGCAAAAGAAAATGTCAAGTCATCGGGACTCACTCCAATCCCTATACAAATCAAAAAAAGAAATCTCCCTACAGTTGCACAAAGACGCTATAAGAGTGATCTTATCCCGTAGCAATTGATAATAATCCAACAAGCGACTGCTAAAGATCTATTCCTCTCCATCCAATTATCCAAAACACCCACGAATAGTAAAACACCCACATGACCACAAAATCTAGTAAAAAGGTAGCTTGGAGGCTGAATGGTTCTTAACAACATTTGGAACTTCAAATCAACATCAACACCATAACCCTGGGTTAGATGGACATAAATTAGGTACAGATTGTGTACTACCAAACTAGGTGTCATGATGCCATACACTGATCAATTTCCTTTTCAACTAAGTTCTCCTTTGGAGGTGACAACATAAAGTTTGGAGTTACACTAAGCTGGCCCAAAAACATCAAGTTTGTGAGCTGTAACAATCACAACGATCAATAAAATATTCTATTAATGGTGTAAGGCGATGTAGCGTACTGCATATACTACTCGTGACAAACACAAAGCTATAAGGAATTGCATTAGATGTAAAACTAAAGTATACAAAGCCACCATGGCTAAGCTCATCCAACAAGGAAACTTTTGTTGCTTGCAAACAAGAAAATAAAGTTCAATACATTATGCTTGTATGCCTAATGACAATAATCGCATCACCAGCAGAAAAAAAGGCATGTTAAATTCGATTGAAATTTATTTCCTGGATTGCACTAACAAGGAAGACAAACTCCAGAAATCTTGGAGCATCCATATCAAACCTTTTCAATATGTATTGTATCTATAACTTTTGAAATGAAAACAAAATTATGTAGAATTTTACAAATTGTAACCAATATAGCATTGCACACTATAAGGAAAAAATTATCAAAAAGATGTCATGTCTCACTACCAAGAGACTCTACAATTGCAAATTAGCAGAGAAAACAATAGTCAGTAGAAGGACTAAGATAAATACTCAAAGTTAAAGTTGTTCCTTTATTATATTCAAAAAATCATACATAGCTTCAGACAAAATATATAACCAAACAATAAAGGAAATGAAAGGAATGTAATCTATTTAAAACAAATTGTGTGTGGACTTATACAACATATAGCAGGAAGAACAATCATTTTCCTTGGCATTTTAAAGTTCTTATGAACCATAAAATACACAATCTTTTTTGCGAGGAAAGGTATCAAGGGTAAAAAATAAAATCTAACCTATAACTAAGTACATTCAGAAATACACCATATATTGTAATTCCAGAAAAGGTCAGACCAACGAGTTAATTCTGGTTATCAATCATTAGAAAGTATTGACCAAGCACATGAGGAATGTCACTATTGATAATAAAATTCATTTTATCAGGAAAATAAAGTCATGCATATTTTACATATTTTAGTATTTTGATTAAATGATGTAAATATGTTATTCTTCTTTTATTTTGAATTTTAGTTTTTTTTTATTAAATGATATATATTGTTTTATTTAGAATATATTTTATATTTAAGCCTCCATGTGTCTGTCACGTCAGCCAATTTAAACCCCGTTTGTCTTCTATTAACGGCAGGGGCACGGGTGACCCAAAAAATGTAACGTTAAGGCTACTTTTGGACAAAAAAAAAAGTATAGGGTACTCGGTAGACATCGCGATAAAAGTCAGGGGCATTTTTGAACCTTCTCCCATATTAATTTTATCAGGAAAATAAAGTCATACATATTTTTTCTAATTAAATTTCTCAAAGATTAAAATTTACGTGATATATATTCAAATATATTTTTTGTAATTATAAAGTAAAATTTTAATACTAGTAAAAAGTACAAATTAATGCAATAAAATTATAATTATTTTTCCAAATATTAAAATTTACGTAAAACAAACTTATTATTACATAACAAATCTTATTATTCAAATAAAAAAGTATTAAAAATTATATTAATTAATTTTCTAATGTATTACACTAAAAATAATTATTTATAGTAAAAATGACAAATGTTTTCTTGAAAAAATAAAAAAATATTAAAATAAACATCTTTTTACAAGATAGATGTAATAATAAATATTATTATATTTTCTTTTTATTCAACATTGCATAAAAACAATGTCAATAGTATACTAAAAAAGTGTAATCAAAATCATAAATATCCCAAATTAAGCATATACTCAAGAAAATTTAACTTATAAAAATCATAATATGAAACAAATAATTCAAATAATAATTTTTGTTGTTAAACACCAAAAACTAAACTATCAACATATTCAATCACTCTAATTAGAATAGCTTCATTAATAATTTAATTTAATTTTTAAAATATTTGTATCACTTATCCAAAAATATATATTAATTAAACTAATTTTTCTTTTTTATTTTAACACAACAATTTAAATGAGATTTATTAGTTACCAACAATTTAAATGAGATATTCTTACTTACAAATGAAACTACAATTATAATGTATTGTATTAAAAAAAGGATAGTTAAACTCATTATTTAGGAATTAAAATTTGATAACATACAAAGGTAAAGTTACAAATGTAAGGAGGTGTTTGATAAAAAATTAATGAATGAATCTGAATCTGAATCTGAATCTGAATCTGAATGAGATGAATCTGAATCTGAATGAAAAAAGTTATTTGATAATTGACATGTCTGAAACATCTGAATGACAAAACTTTATTACTTTACCCCTCTGAAAAAATTCAAAATTATAGTAAATTTATTTAATATTACTTAATATAATAATTAATATTTTTTAATTTTTTAATTTTATTTACTTCATTCAGCTGCTCATTCAGCCATTCAGCTAAAAAAATTGATTTAGCCATTCAGCTCGTCCATCTTACCGATTCATCCATTCAGACCAAAACAAACGCACTGACCGATTCAACCATTCAGTCCTTCAGCCATTCAGCTCCATTCAGCTCTAAACAAACACCATATAAGTGTTATTATGGTTATCTAGAGGGGGTGTCAGTGTATTCTACTCTAAATTTTATGAACCAAATCTGAACAACTCAATACTCAGTTGGACTTGATTCCCCTTCCCCCACTGTTCTCAAAACAAAGACTTGAATAAAATTAAGGATTTATATGCTTATTTTTCAATAGGAAAACAAAAATTAGCTTAATTTCAATCAATCCATAGGCGATGACATGTGGGTTATTAAGCTCAAGCATAAGGTGAGGTATCATCGATGCGATGTGGGACAACACAATAACTTTGATTTTAATCCATTTGTATGTAGGATCCACTTGGACTATATATATGGATTACTCCAAAAGTGGAGTGAAGGTTAGTATCCCACATCGGCTATTTGAAAATTGGAACTGAGCTCCCCCTTTCGGTCAAGTGCTCCAACTCTAAACAATTTAACTTGATATTTTCATATTTTAATTTTTTCACGATACGATGGTGGGACTTACTTTTTATTCGTATATAAAAGCAGACATGTGTTTTGGACAGGAAGAACAAAATTTATTTATTCCCGCGAACAATTAGACTGTACAATCAATTTGTTCGCGAGAACAAATTCATTTTGTTCTTCCAGTCTAATTTTCATTGTTCGTGGGAATAAATTGATTTTGTTCTTCTGTCCAATTTTTACATCCAAAATATTTGTCGCGTATACTTATTATATATGTAAAATAAATACTATATATTTTTTTGGGAATTAAAGCAAAAAAAAAAAGAAAAAAAAAAGCAAATTTTGGATCGGTCTAAAAAATCTATCCGACTAGACTTATTGAAATATACAAGTTCCCAAAACATATACTACAAGTCTAAAATAGTACAATGTCTATATGATACTCCACAGTTGAGTCATAACTATACTTCTTCTAAACACACTATGATAACCCAAGTTTTTTAGAAATATTGAAATAAGAATTCAACAAAGAAAATTCTTATTAGATAATATGTTATATGATATTGTAGTGCACAAAGGAATATGTAGGGCTATTCAAAGCATTCGGTAATTTCAGTTTTCAAGGTGAACTGAACCGGTTCGAACCAACCGGTTCGATACAAAAAAAATCGGTTTGGGATCGGTTTGGTACAAATCGATTTTTGATCTGGAATTCAGATAAACAATTTCATAGGGCCATATGTCTTTGGACCAAACCGGTTGTCTTAGGTCCAATCCATTTAAAAAATTATTTTACTTAGCTTTGTAGAATTGGAGTAAAGTCACCTCTATGTATAAAATAGAACTATAGAACTAACACAAGAAAAGACATAATAGAATATTTAGGACTTGAATGAAATTTGAATTGGTGGTCTCCCCTATTTATAAAATAGATGTAAGACAAGAGAACACAAATTAGACAATGTGAGATATTGGTAAGACAAGAGAATACATATTAAAGAAAGTTTTCTACAAGTGAAGGCCAAGTTCCATATTGGTTAATTGGTAAAAACTAAGGAAGCTTTCCTTATAAAATAAATCTGAGGGAAGCCTTAATAGTTGGTGGTTTACAACTTACAAGTTCCATATTGATTATATGGTAAAAGTATAAAGAAGTTAGATAACCTTAAAGTATTTATCAATATGTTGGGAATGCCCCCACAATCTTGCAACTTTAATAACTTCAAAGTCTAGTCTTTGTTGAAGCGGGTATATATACTTTGTTTTATGGCGAATATCAATTAAGGCCAAGGGAATTAAATAGTTAATTAATTGGATATAATATGGTTGTTTGTAACTCCCACATTGATTAAATACACATTTAAGGAAGTTTTTCTTATAAAAGAGACTAACAAGTGAAAGCCCTAATACTTGGTGGTCTCCAAGTCCTACATTGAAGTTTTAGTTATAAAAAAGACTACCAAGTGAGACCTTAATAACCAAGTCCCACATTGATTAATTGATAAAAGTCTAAAAAGTTTTTATTATAAAAAGACTTTTGGCTTAGAAGGCTAATTTTAAAATTTGGTATTGGGTTGCTTTACCTTGGTCAAAATTTGGCTTAAAAGCAAGTCTTGGTTTGCTCTTTTTTTGGGCGAATTTTGATTTAAACTTTTGCTAAATTTTGGCTTAAAAGATTGGGCGGTTCAAGCGGTAAAAAACAGTCTTGATCGATCTTAGGACCAAATTAATCGTTCAATTATCTTAGGAGTTCAACCCAGTACATGTATTGGTACCCTATTTTGGGTACTTTCGATTATTAATCTGGTTTGGTTCGGTTCGATATTTTATCGGTGAACACCCCTAGGAATATGTGCTATGTAATATGTGATGTTGTGTATAATAAATATATTAGTATTATATGTAAGCAAAGTGTAGGAGTAATTTATTTAAGTAAATGAGATCCAATATATAAAATATTTATATTGGTATCAAATTAGTAAATTAATTCATATTTAGATAAAATGGATGAATATATTTAATATAAATAAATTGTATAAAGTGTAGAAAATCCAAGAGAATATTGCATAAATGAATATTGTGATTGCAAGAATATTTGATATTTTGCCAGTAGCAAACTTTAAGTAGATCCATAACTTTAAGAATATTTGATATTAATATTTGATATTTTGCCAGTAGCAAACTTCAAGAGAATTGACGTGGTTTGAATGATCCATAACTAAACCCATGTTATGGCATTATCAGTCATAGTTTTCATCTGAGGTTGAATATACATGAATTAAATAATTTAAAGATTATGTGGCTTGTGTTGAAAAGGAAAAGAAAACAGGAAAGGATTCTTAAGCTTGGAATTATATGTGATTGGTTGTTCACATATGCAGATCATTTGTATACATTAATATTTTATGATTTTCCATCATTTGAATTATATATATATATATATATATAAGATCGTATATTAGGATTTTTTTACCTTAATATTAAACCTTAAAAGACTTGAATTTTATTACTCCCTCAGTTGAACATAGACAGAGTTCCTTTTTCTTTTTTTTTAATTTATTTCTATAATTTAAAGTTAATGTGAGTTCATCTAAGTTTTTCAAAACAACAATTTTAGATAGTTTAATATTCATGATTGTTTTGATTAAATCAAATTAATTCACATCAATTTTATATTTTAAGATGTATCAAATTGACCTAATGAAAGGCTTTTTATGGGCGAAAGCATTATCGAGACAAATTCTACTCTTTCATTCTACAAAAAAGTCCTATTTTGACTTTTTGAAGTTGAAAATCCTAGAATCAAAAATGATATAAATTGATATGATTTTAGTTAGTACAATTGTAAATATCATACACCATCTAAAAACTAGTAACACACTTCACTGTTTTGAAATTTTGTATTGATTGCATTAATTTACATTTTATGATTTTGTGAAGGGATTGATATTTTCATAAAATTTTCACAAGTTTTCTCTTACACATTTGTGGGTGTGGGTTTCATTTACTATTCATGTGAGTCATCAATTCCTTTTTGTGAATTGATTTAAAAAATAAAAGTAATACTCTTTGTGGAATATAAGGAGCATATATTGTGTACTACACACCTTAGTAATATTAAAAAAATGTCAATAAGAAATAGTATCTTCTTTTAGATGGAGGTAGTACTGTATTGCTTGTTATTTATTGTGTAAATAGTCTCATTTGAACAAAACAAGTAATTAATTACCGAGTACGCTAATTTGAAAAAAATTTCAATTGACTATTTCTCATGAAAGGCTTCTTAATGTGAATATGTTATCATGGGAATGTAATTAATTACCTTGTAGAAAATAAGAAAATGGGGGAAGTGGAATCTCCATGATTCCAAGGCAAACTTCCATATTGATGACTTTCATGTATCATTGATTTAAAGCTTGATTTTAACATTATAAGTGAAATTTAATAAAATTTGATAATATACTGTTTGAACCTGATTACTTTTAGAGCACAGAAAAAACATATGACAAAGAAAATTTTGTCATTTGTTACTTTATGTGATCAGCCGCAATAGGCAACTTGGATTTATATTAGCTCGCACTAAAATATATATTTGAGAACTAGCTTTATGTAAAATTTGGCAATCCCTCCATCCTCAAAAGGATGAGAAAAGTACAACATATTAAGAAACATAAAAATAGAGGAAAGATAGTAAAAAAATTCAAAAATTATCCTTAGTGGCAGATTAAATTAAGTGATGAATACTTTTATTTTTTTTTAATATTAATGGACCCCACTATATTATATTTGCCCTTCACTTTATATCCTTTATCTCATCCTTTTGGGATAAAAAAAGTTTGTATCTTTAGTCATCTTTTTAGATAGGAAGGGAGTATGTTCAATTAAATTCAACAAAAGCCTTCTTGTTACTGAAAAGTCATTCATGCGTGTCAGAATAGTGATTCTGAAGTTAAGTTTCATATGATTACTGATTATATAAACTTAAATACTTACATATGCATTACATTTCTTGTAGAACTTTTGTCACATCTGCTATTATGTATTTTACTATAGGTCTTAATCATATATCAAGTATTTAGGCGTCTTAGGGTGGGCGATGTGAGCATGCTTAGAGGTGGTGTGAGATGCACATATATATGCTTTAAATGGATTTGAACTATTTGTCTTGTAGGTCTTAACCATATATACCAAGTATTTAGGTAGTGCTAGGTGAGCTTGTGCGGCGTGCTTGAGGGTGGCTCTGAGGTGCACATATATATGCTTTAATGTTTCTGAACTGCATGTTTAATTAGTTACATATTCATCAAAGATTTGTGCATCATATCTAGAAATTAAAATTTCATTTTAGGATGGATTCAGGGTATATGTAATGATTATAAAACTCAAACATCACACACCTTGGAGGTGGCAGTGAGATGCACATATATATGATTTTAATGGATTTGAACTATTTGTATTATAGGTCTTAACCATATATACCAAGTATTTAGGCAGTGCTGGGTGAGCTTGTGCGTGTGCTTGAGGGTGGCTACGAGGTGCACATATATATGGTTTAATGTTTTTGAAATACATGTTTAATTAGTTTCGTATTCATCAAAGGTTTGTGCATCATATCTAGAAATTGAAATTTCATTTTAGGATGGAATCAGCGTATATGTAATGATTATAAAACTCAAACAGCACACAACTTGTGATCTTTCAAAAGATTTATTAGTAGATAAAATGTGGAATTATCTTTGCTATCTGGTTTAAATTATTAATTACCAAAATAATATACTAACAAAAAGTATATTACCTAAATAATATTTTTGTGGTTGCTGATTCTTTCTTTAGTAACTATGTTACAAGTGTATTTAGGTGAGAGATAATTGAGAGTAAAAATAACATAGAGTTCACAGGTTTGAAAAATAGCCATCGAAAATAAAAAGATGGTTGTCGAATTGAGAAGCGGCCCATCGGTGTTTATGGACTAGCGAGTAGTGGCACGTTGTCCTTCCACCGACAGGAGAGGGAAGTGATCGCTGCTCTGTGAAGCCAGCTTAGTGCAGTGCCCTCCACTCTAAGGGTCAAGAGATCTAGGCCTTCGCCTAAAGCCCGTGACCCAACTCTTTACTTGGAATGGGCAAGCCAGTTAATAACCTTGTGCTAAGTCCAACAACCGTCTAAGCCAAGCCAACCTCCAACCATCTCAAAGCCCTCACTTGAGTTATAGGCCCGCGTTACCAAGCCCAGCTAATTTTCTTTCCTTGCTCCTAACTTATAAAGTCTAAATATGTTCATGTCTAGACGATGTAGGATAAAAACCTTGAGAATTGTAAGAACAAGTTTCGTTTTCTTCTTATGCGATCTTTCTTTTCTTTCTCATTTTCCCCTTCTTTTGGAACATATGGTGTGACGCCCCCAAAATAGGTCCACACGACCCATTACGAGTCATGAGATATCACACTATAGAAATCAAATACAAACTTCATTTATATAACTATTGAACTGTTGTGCAGAGTACAACAACACATAAGTTTGTGAGTTTTAATACAAATATATGTAACTCTCATGGTGTCTAAACCACAACACCTTACAATGGTACTTTACATAAAAAGTACAATCAATAATTATTTTAGAAATTCAAATCTTTGGAAAATGCTCAAGAAACCTTTTTTTACATGGGAGGCCATGCATCTAAGTTATGATAGATATCATATGACTCGAAAATTATCCTTGGTTGACCCAATAGTCCCCAAAGAAAAATGAAGCGATTACTATCATGTTCTTTCCGATGGCGAGTCTTCTCTTGACATATAATTATCTCCATTGTCTCCAATTGAGAATTATACTTCAACCAAACTCCAAGATTATATAGGTAGTGCTCGTAGATATACTCAGGAAGTGGATGTGCACAACCCTGTCTTATGATAACACGAAGTTGTATATCATTAGACATCTCGTATGATAGTGGCAAAACACCCTTCCAAAGTTGGGTTCGCCTCACCCTATTTGATTCACCAAATATAAATATTAAATGTCGTATAAAAATACAACACACTTATCTAAAGTTCTCAATAAAATTATTTTCATACTATTTAAGGAGAACCTCAACAGCTATAGACCACCGTTCTAATCCTCTGTTACCTCCGCTTGACCCAGCTACACTCTTATTACCTGAAAAGAATTGTGAAGCAAAAGGGTGAGCACAACTAGCCCAGTAAAGAATATCATGACTAAAGATAAATAAATTATCATTAGCCTTCGTCAGTAATAAATAAGAGATTTAGAACATATGGTAGATGACAAAACTTTTCAACTATAGTTGCAGCGGAACGAACAATCCATTAGAAGAGTCAAATAGACCATAAAGTCTATTATCTTCTCCATATTAAGAGTCCACCAACAATGTTTTATCAACATAACATTAATCAACAATTCACATCCCACAATCATGTGAATTACTCATAATCATAATTGTGGTTCTAAATTCCTCTTCGCACCGGGGCGAAGATAATTTTCATCACTGTCTTTACGAAAACATCAAATCGTCGTGGTTATACCAAATCACGGTTCTGTTCATAATCATACTAATAAATTTATCTTTGCATTACGAGCCAAAGATATTCATTAACAGATTCATCCTTGCACTTTCTGAGGCAAAAGACATGCAACTGTATTTTAGAAGAGTCAAGTAGAGCATGATATCTACTATCTTCTACGAATTAAAAGTTTATTATCAATATTTTATCGCTGAGACTCAGCACAATAAATAATCCACATCGCCGAATTATCCATGCACTACAGGCCAATGATATTCATTAGTATCACGACCACGAATTATTCGTACACTACGGGCCAAGGATAATCGTGTTTTCATCAACGATCATGATCACGCTATAAAATAATTCATCTTTGCACCCTTGGCCGAAGAGAACCCATGATCATGATCATACTGATAAGTGGATTTTTTATACACTTATCCGGTATCTTTTACTTGAATTAGTTGTTTATATTCATGTGTCTTAGTTACTTTTCATGCATTTTGTGTTCATTTTGTAGGTTATCGTTTGTGGGAGCGATGTGAGTGATTATTGGTAAGGAAAAGCAAAGAAAATACAAAGAAAAAAGCAATCTGGGACATCATTTGGGCTTTCATGTTACTTCATGTTCTTGGCTTGAAAATTGGACTACATTGTAGAGTGTCTTCGTAGCTGTCCGAAACATCTTGAATCGCTCTAATCGGAGTTCGGATGCAAGATTTATGATCGTTGTACCAACGGACATCAAACTTCGCTGTTTTGGTTAGCCATTTTCATAGCAGTCCCTTCCATCTCGATTTCAACCTTCATCCGGCCAGAATTTCTCAATCATCAAAGAATGAAAGTTGTAGAGCTCGTCGATATCTTCAATTTGATAGGTTGCAGACCTCGTAACTCTTCTGGGATCAAAAGTTATGGCTATTTTACCATAGCAAACTACGCGACTTATAGTAGCAAAAAGACGCGATTTTCAGTTTTCGCGCGGGCGCGCCCAACTCAGGTCAATTCTTGCGCGGCCGCGTGACTTCGGGTGCTGACTAACGTTGACTTTTCATTAAAAAGTGCAATTAAAGCGTAACGGAGAGAGGGGATTCAATTAGGGCTTATATATTATATGTATTTTCATTATGTAAAGGAGATTCCTCCCTTGGGGGGATAAAGCTTTCATTATTTCTGTTCTTCTCTTTCTTTTTAGATTAGATTAGAACCCTAGAATAACTAAGATTTGGGGATTGAAGCAATTGAAGATCCTTGAAGGTTCAGAAGTGAAACAAGAGAATAAACTCAGATTTGTTATTCTTGATCCCTAACTCTCTTTACTTCTATTGTATCTTTCAATGTATATTCAATTGTGGATCATGGATTCTAATTCAACTATGAGTTAAACTCTATTTTGGGATTGCAATGGAATCTATTGCCTAGTTTATTTTGACATAGTTCATTGTTAGTCTTATTAATTGTTATGAGATTGTCTATTAAGATTCACGCTTATTTGTTTAGTTGATTGGCCATCAATTATTGTGATAACCCATATGAACTTGAAAGACGAAGTATGGGTTTAAATTTGATCTTGATAGCTTGTGTTTGTATGTTCTACATGGTGATGGAATATATGATTCGTGCTTAGGATAGACATATACTGAAGCACCACTCAATAAATCGATTGAGGACTTGGGTTCAAACCCTAATTATTTGTAAATCACATAGACATATAGTGGTTTAGGTAATGTGGGTGTTCATGTGTATTCTATCAATTGTGGATTATATGTGATATGAGTATAGTACATCGAGAGATGGCTATATTTCACTTTCGTGTTCTCGACTAACAATCCGTTATAATTAATTTTGTTTAACTAGAAGTGTGTTGATTTAAATGATGCAATAGGGGAAATAGTAATCTCATGTCTTTATTATTTAGCCTCATTCTAGGGGTAGTTAGTACTATTTAATTTCATAGTTTAAATAAAAAATATAATATCATTCATTTAAATAAGACTGAAATGGTTATGGGCTAATGCTTGGTGAACTTTATTAATTAATTCTCCGTGGGAACGATACTTTACTTACTCTTTATTACTTGTTGACCACGTATACTTGCGTGTTGTGCGTAACTAGAAATTACCCAACACATACCAAAAACTGTCCATCAATGCACTACGGGCCAATGCGGACTTTTACCACATCATTTGCAATATTACAGTTATGATTATACCGAATGATCCCTGGTCATAATCATACCAATCAACAGTCCATCTATGCACGTAAGCCAAAGATGACTTTCATCACAATATAAGCATGAGGATGATGACAATGATATAAGCATTAATCAAACGAAATCAAGGATAAATATTAAAGACTTTAAATTTATCTAGAGTTTAAAAATATCCAAATTGTCAACATGATACTGCTTTGTGAAGAAAAATTCAAGAATAATATTCATGTATCAAAAATAATTTGGACAGAAAAAAAATATATTTAGTTCTCTATGAATAGTACCCTGTGAATAGTACTTCGGGAATAGTACCTCGTGAATAGTACTCCGGCATGAAAAGTATCCCAAATACCCGAGTGAATAATATTCTAGTAAATAATACATGGGTGAATAGTAACCAATGTATAGTAACTCGTGAATAGTACTCCGGCATGAAAAGTATCCTGAATATCCGAGTGAATAATATTCGAGTGAATAGTAACTCGTAAATAGTAACTCATGAATATTACTCCGTGGATAGTACTCATAAAAGGAAAATACAAAAGAAAACAATATTCCATGACGAGTACAAAAGAAATGATATCTCATACGAGTATAATAGAATATATGAAATTGTAAATGAATTTTCACCCGTCATGCGGTAATCCATGTAGACAGATCATTTCCACAATTTAATAAAGAATGAATACGAAGGGTCATTCACCATGCATGCTGATGTCCGCGTGAGCGAGTTATTCAACGAATAATAATAAAGAATGGAATAACAAAAGAATTTCACCGTGCATACGGTAGTCCGCATAGACAGGTTAAGACAGGTTATTCTAACAGAATAATAAAGAATGAAATAACAGAAGAATTTCACCATGCATACGGTATTTCGCGTATACAGGTTATTCCAACAGAATAATAAAGAATAGAATAATAGAAGAATTTCACCATGCATACGGTAGTCCACGTAGACAGGTTATTCCAATAGAATAATAAAGAATGGAATAACAACCCTTACGAGTATGTAAAGAAAATAACTCTCTTCATGAATACGAAAGAAATAATACCATTTACGAATATTAAACGAAAATAATATTCATACGAATACGAAAAATAATTTCTCTTCAGAATATGAAATAAATAATACCCCTTACCTCAGAAGAAGACTGGATACTGGAATAATGAAGTAGCAGACTTCTCTTCTTATCTCTCTCTATAATTGATCTTGTGAGTCTTAGTGAATTGGTGAGAATGAAGGAAGAATGAGCTTCTATTTATAGGAAAATATAGTTTCGATAACTACACATTTTGGGGCTCGAAATATTACAGTATAATACCTTCATCTTTTCCTTCATTTTCAATTTAGTCCTGCAAGTATTATCAAACTTGTACCACCTCCCCTAATAGTACATCATATGAATCAATAGTACAATCATGTGAATCAATAGTTCTATACATGTGAAAAAAAATAATTACAGTATAGTACCTTCATCTATACCTCCATTTTTAATTTAGTCATGCAAGTATTATCAATCTTGCACCATCTCCCCTAATAGTACATTCATGTGAATCAATAGTACACACATGTGAACAAATAGTTATAAACATGTGAATTAATAGCAATTAATTGCTCATTTATCCAATTAATTATCCGATTGGTCAATATAACCTCCAAACATCAATTATTATCAGAATAGATGTCGATTTCTACTAACACTAATAATCCCAACACAATGAAAATATTAATTTCATCTTTAATCAACACGAACTTATTCATCATTAATATTATAACTCACAATATTTAACAACCAGATCATTCACAAGAAAGAAGGGGCTTTCCGATAAGGATTTCTCCTTATTGACGCGCAATTAGGTGACCAAACCTCTCCTCGACAGAATTTTCTAGACATCGTCAATATTGCAAATAATAATATGAATAACTTTGTCGTCTCAATTATTGATTTAATAATATAAAATAATATGCAGATGATACTGTGACAATAATTGCATCAATAATATGAGAGATATTATGCAGCAATTACTTTGTAGCAATAATTGAGTATAACTGAGTGACTTCTTACGTAAGCATCAATAATCAATACTGTGTACTACTATGCAACCACGCGTATTACTGTACTTTTACTACCGGGTAGTTCAACAATTTAATGGTAAAACTTTCGCCGTTATTTTATAAAAAGATATTTCTGTCATTTTCTAACTACGACAATACCTCCGTTGTGGGGTTCACCAATGATTGTGTCGTCGTACGAATATTCCCTGTTAAAATGAATATTCCCCGACCAATCGAGTATTCCCCGACACAACGAATATTTTATATCAACTTGCTTACTTTGCAAAATTTTCAAATATCACCCTTAACTTTAACCTTTATCAATTTAACCATTTACTAAATAACATAATAATTATAAGAAAATTTAATACCTTCATTTCATAAAATTCGGGGTCTTACATATAGTAATGAATAATGTGAATCCTATATTGAGATTGATCATTTCTTGGTGTGAATTGAATCATTGTCTCGCTTCTAGCTATTGTTTGGGGCATTTTCAGCACTTAAAATGTGGAGGGTTTTCATCTACAGCCGCCACAATCTCATCATTCCCATTTATAGATGTCTTCCACTTTAATGCTTTTGCATATTTAAAAGTTTAAGCTATTCCATGTTGTACAGATATGGCTAGACTCTTATTTAATTATATTGTTCCATCTGTATACGGTTGGTAAAGGGATTTTTGTCATGCTAACACTTTCACATGTGAACTCAATATATAAAACTCGACTGGCAAAGGCACTTCTCAGTGAGAATATTAGTCATCGCCTCATCGGTCTTCTTCTACCTTGAGACAGACAAGTAGTGTTAAGGAAGGAATGATGGTATTGGTTGGGTCAAGTAACATAAGCCTCCAAGAAGTTTAATACAGAAGTCCCTTAATTACAGATATAAATAACAACTCTGCTTAACTATCATCTCTTGGCTCCTGGCTCTTGTTTGAGGAGTAAAATAAAATATTGACTACTTTACTGCCTTTGGTTTTCAGCACCTCATCTGGGTGGATTAGATCCAACAGCTACCACTATCTCATTACCACGATTTATTTACAACAACTTTTAGATGCCTCTAAATATATTTACATTTTAATCGAGTGTATAAATGATACTTGCTGCTTATATCTTTAATGCCTTTTCATATTTTAACAATTTTACTCGTCCAAGTTGTAGGGTCAAGGATTCAAGCAACAAATAACATTCCAGAAGTCCCTCAATTCCAGGTACGATTGAAAACATTAGTTAAAAAGTAATCATTGTCTCTCTCACTAAATTGATTCTATTTTTAGAAATCACGTTATAAATGTTACTGATTATTAGCAAATTTAAAGAGCATTTAGGTGGGATGATGGGCTATTTGAAAAATGAAAATAGTAAGTAAAAAAGGTGGTTGTCAGATTGAGAGTACCCATCTGGTGTTTGATGGACTAGACAGAGTAACCATCGACAGGAGAGGTAGGTGATCGCTGCTCTGTGAAGCCAGCCTAGCGTTGTACCCTCCACTCTAATGGCCAAGAACTCATGGCTTTCGCCTAAAGCCCGTGACCCAACTCCTAACTTGGAATGGGCATGTTAATAGCCCTGATGAGCCGTACTATTAGAACCAAACCAATTTTCAACCATCTTAAAGCCCTCACTTGAATTACAGACTCATGCTACCAAGCCCAACTGATTGTTATGCCTTGGTTCTGACTTATTTTGTCTAAATATGTTTCCCTAGTAGCTGATGTGGGATAAAAACATGTATCATTTTAAGATAAAGTTTTACTCTCTTCTTATGAAACACATCTTAAGACTTGAAAGATTTATATAAATTTAAGATGAAACAGTCCTTGAGATTGTCAATTCTTGTTATAAAGAATCAGTTGTTTGGTTTTTGGTTTTTGTTTCTGGATCAAATGGACTACTTCACTACTTTCTTTCTTAGCTCCTCGGCTAGGTGGAATTATATCTACTACCAAATATATATTTCTCGCTATTTGTGTTTAGTGCTCACTTGAAAAAAACCAGTAATCATTTTTAATGTGTTGATTTTTAATGTATTGATGACCTGTTGTGAGATTAGACATTTACAGATCATTGACTATGGAGGGATTTAGTATCTAGGGACATGCATGAAGCTTCCCAAATTGGAAGTGTTGCGTGTGGCCAAGACAGGTCTCAGTGATGAAGGGTTAGTGACAATTTGGATCATATGTTATGGGCTTCTGAAGTTGGACTTCGAGGGTTGTGTGGTTGCAACAAAAAAGAGGGTGGAGGAAGTTGTGAGAAACTGTGAAAGATTGAGGGAGATAAATTTGAAAGATTGAGGGAGATAAACTGTGAAAGATTGAGGGAGATAAAGTTGGACTTCGAGGGTTGTGTGGTTGCAACAAAAAAGAGGGTGAAGGGTTAGTGTTTTTTACGCCTTAGTATCTCAAAAAGAAGAAAAGCTAAACGAATATGGAAGTCATGACCTGCAACAAACTTGCGATATCACAAGCATGCACTATCATTTAGCAAATGCATAACACACATATCTAATCGTTGAATAAATCTATACTTGCAAAATACTATAATTTATCTGGTAAGAAATCCTAGCTTTTCTTACATGGGCCATTCTATTATGTGTTTTAAACTAATAATCAAAAACTGTATTCAAGAGAGACTTAAACTTGTACTTTGGAAAGAAGTGAGATGAAACTGGGTTAATGAAGAAAAAAACTTGTTCCACAACTTTCCCTTCCTAAAGTTGGAAAAAGAGGTAGGTATCCCACTAGACAAAAACTCACGTGAGAATAAAAAAAAAAGACACGGATACATGATTATCTGGTTCCTATAATTTGTCCTTTCGACCAAGTTTAGAGAGCACGAGGCAGTAAGAATCCCAATTCGTACTCCTTAGATACTTGAACAATTTCTTCCTCTGCTTGAATTACTTTCTGAGAATGCTTATCCTATAACATTTAATTTAATTATATCTCCTCATTAGCAAACAAGCAGTACAAACGAATTAATATAACTTAGGAGACGTCGATTGATAATAATCCAACGAGCGACTGCTAAAGATCTATTCCTCTCCATCCAATTATCCAAAACACCCACGAATAGTAAAAACACCCACATGACCACAAAATCCAGTAAAGGTAGCTTGGAGGCTGAATGGTTCTTAACAACATTTGGAACTTCAAATCAACATCAACACCATAACCAAACTTGTACTACCAAACTTGGTGTCATGATGCCATACACTGATCAATTTTCTCCGAGAGAAGTGAAACTTTTAAGTTTTCTTGTGATGATGTAACTAATGTTGGTCAGTTAGTGATGGTAGTTTATGTGGTCAATGGGGAGACAATAAAAAAAGATAAATGGAGATAGATAGTGGAGGTCAAAGGTAGTGGATGTGACAGGAGGTGGTAGGAGAGAAGATAAAAACTAGAGAGAGACAGAGATAATGCATGAATTACTGCAGGGATAAAAAATCCACTAACAAAATATGAATATAGGAATTGTAGCAACATAGAAAAGGTTTGTGGCAATACTACTTTTCAACTATGAAAGCATTGACAACAATAATATTACGCCAAAAGAGTCTCATTTACATAATTTAAGGATGTATTTGTGTCATGTTTTAACCCCAAAAATAATAAGTTGTTAGTTTAGTAATGTCGTAGCGGTGGTGGTGTGATAATAAAATTATAATGACAAACTTGTGGACATTAAATCATTTTATACTACTACAAATAAAAAGAAGACTCTTTTGTAGAAACAAGAAGTTGACAAATGAGACTCTATTTCTAGTACAAAGGGAGATTAATAGCTTTAATAATTAATAAATCTTATCCTATATTACTAATTATTTTAGGGTTGTCTGTAGACGAATTGCAAGAATCGCCACCCTTCTTATCCCATTACTTGTAACAAAGGCGCTACACACACTAAGAAAGCAAGTGTAGAATGCTTTTACCTTGAACACAAGCAGACCCACAGTTTGACTTTGACATATTGAATTCATCTATGACTTTCTTTAGATCAATCTTCATCTTTTTCGAAGACGACATGTTTTCCGGATGGAAATACTGTTAAAAAAAACTGTTAGAACTCTATGTTGTAGAGTAACACAGAAAAAAGTAGAATAACCTTCAACCTCATGACATATACCAATAAAGAAGGATCATTTAAAGGTACATGGAATTGAAAAGACTCACGTTTCATTTATATCTCTTCATTCTAATTTTATTTAGGGGAAAATTTAACAAACCATGCAATGCCATGTTTCAATGTAGTACCATAACATCTCTACCATACAATACATTTTTAGCAACACCATGGGCACTGTAATTTTAGGCAAAAAAAGAGAAGAGGAAATCATACACCTTTGTGCAGAATATTTACAATGCAATCTATCAGATGATTGGTACTAACGAATTTGAAATAACACAGGTAATAATTAAGGGTGACTACACCAAAACATCATAGTCAAGGTCTCAATGTTGGACATGGAAGTTCTTTAATTATAAGCCTCAAATATTCCTACAAATAATTTGCAGGTATGTTTTCCCTGCCTGTTAGTTACATTTAACATAGTGATATAAAGTACCCGAAATCCAATGATGTTCCATTAACATAATTACAAGGGCACAAAGTAATATCAGAAACAAATGAGCTAGTTTCCTTTAATTTTCAACTAAGTTCTCCTTTAGAGGTAACAACATAAAGTTTGGAGTTACACCAAGTTGTGAGTTGTAACAATCACAACGATCAATAAAATATTCTACTAATGGTGTAAGACGATGTAGCGTACTATATATACTACTCGTGACAAACACAAAGCTATAAGGAGTTGCATTAGATGTAAAACTAAAGTATACAAAACCACCATTTTTTTTACTTTTCGCAGACACATATTTCAGATAAAAAGTTGTAGCTTTCTAGGAATGGATAAGGCATCAACAAATGCTTTATTTGCAATGAGGCCATGACCTAAGCTCATCCAACAAGGAAACTTTTGTTTAGTGGACTTGCATTTTATACAAGATTCCACAAGTTCACTTCCTTAGACTTTAATTCTTAACGTTCTTGAATTAAGTCCGCATGCGAAATATTACGTTTTCCATACTTAGATTATTATTACATAATCCATCTCACCTCGATATTATAATGTTACATATTTCTCGGAAGTTCAAAAATAATTCCCGAGCGGAAAATGATGAATAGTGTTTTTCAGAAAATTTCTCAGAAAGCTTTTATTTTCGTCTTGGAAATTCAAACACTTTAATTCCTTCACATAGTTAAAATACTACGATGATCCGACGTTTCTAGGTTATAAAACGACATACATCTTATTAACACGTAATAATAATAAATAATATTATTTTATTCATTATTTTATTCTTTCAAGTATTTTACAAAGGATCCGAATTTCTCGGTTAATACATTCTTCCCCCCTTATAAAGATTCAGTCCCCAGAATCTCACCTTATATTACGCAACCAACTAAGAGTAATCCTTCTTTATCTTTTCCCCAATTTCCCACGTTGCTTCTTCGGCATCGTGATTCTTCAATAACACCTTTACCGACGATATGACCTTGTTTCGCAGAACTTGCTCTTTTCTATTGATGATTTGAATCGGCATCTCTTCGTATGTTAAGTCCTTCTCGATTTGAATAGGCTCAAATTCTATTACATGTTTATAGTCTGGTTTGTAAGGACGCAACACATATACGTGAAATACGTTATGTATTCATTCTAAGTCTGGAGGTAATGCTATCATATAAGCTACATCGCCTACCCGTTTTAACACTTCAAAAGGTCCTATAAACCTTGGACTTAATTTCCCCTTCTTTCCAAAGTGTATCTTTCCTTTCCAGGGAGATACCTTCAGAAATACGTATGAGCTTACCTCAAACTCCCTATTTTCTCGATGTAAGTCTGCATACTTCTTCTTCTTTTGTCTTGAGTACTTTACGAGATGCATCCTTATTAACTTCACTATATCCGATGTTTCTTTGCACCAATTATGGGCCTAGCATTCGGCATTCTCCCACTTCATCCCAACACAACGTTGTTCGACACTTCCTTTCTATATAAAGCTTCATAATGTGGCATACCTATGCTTGCAATAACTGTTGTTATACACAAACTCTACTAATGGTAGATGATCATCCAAACTACCCTTGAAATCCATGACGCAGGATCTCAACATATCTTCTAACGTCTGAATTGTCCTCTCGCTCTGTCCATCAGTTTGTGGATGATATGTCATACTCAACTTCAACTATGTCCCCAACTACTCTTGCAGACTTCTCCAAAAGTTCGACGTGAATCGTGGGTCACGATCTGACACAATCAAAACTGGTACTCCATGCCTGGAAATAATTTCCTTAACATAAAGTTTAGCTAACCGATCTAAGTTATATTTGACCCGAATTGGCAAAAAAAGTGAGCCGACTTTGTCAACCGGGTCCACTATTACCCAAATCGCATCGTACCCCTTATGAGTAGTCGGAAGTCCCACCACAAAGTCAATGGCGATATGCTCCCACTTCCACTCCTGAATCTCCAATGACTGTAACAAGCCACTTAGTCGTTGATTTATTTAGGAATTAAAATTTGATAACATACAAGGGTAAAGTTACAAATGTAAGTGTTATTATGATTATCTAGAGGGGTGTCGGTGTATTCTACTCTCTAAATTTTATGAACCAAATCAACAAATCAATACTCGGTTGGACTTGATTCCTCTTCCCCCATTGTTCTCAAAACAAAGACTTGAATAAAATTAAGGATTTATATACTTACTTATTTTTCAGAAGGAAAACAAAAATTAGCCTAATTTCAATCAATCTATAGGTAATGACATGTGGGTTATTAAGCTCAAGCATAAGGTGAGGTATCATCGATGCGATGTGGGACAACACAATAACCTTGATTTTAATCCATTTGTATGTAAGCCACTTGGACTATATATATGGTGTAACAACCCGATATTTTCTATACAAATAAATTAGAAATTTTGCGTATAATTTTTTTTTTTTATTAAAATAAATATGGGGAATATGTGTCAAGATAATGTGTATATGTATTTATGTGATATATAAAAATATGAATATTTACAAATACTTTTATTTTAGAATTATTGATCATTATAAATTATATTCTTATCATAATTAATTTTATAGTAGAAATGTTTTATTAATTATTTTCCATGAAGATATAATCATATATTATTTATATAATATATGAAATGATTTTTAGAATTATTATAATAATTATATTTTGATTTTTCAGTGCTATAAATATGTACTGTATATGTGGACCAATAAGGGTTGGTCAATTATGGTGTTATGTGACAAACCCTTGTATTACTGTGTGAAACCCTAATTATAAATTTTAGGAACTAATTTTATTTTATTTTAAACCCTAAATAAAAACTTTGTAACCTAATTATACATTAGGTGAGGCAATTAAATAACCTAAGGGTTATAGTAATAAGGAAAGATTAGTATTTAATATGTATACTAACTTAAGTGGATAATCTTGTTATTTCAAGTTATTAATAATTTTAAACCTATTTCTAGTAAACTTAATTAGGTTATGAGCTAAAGTCACATGTATAAGAAATTAAATTCCATAAGATTGGGAATAGAAACCCTAAATAAACAATTAGGGTAATATAAATTAAAATTGTTAAACTATGTTACTTATATAGCCCAACTAATTAAATTAGAAGCCCAAAAGAAATAAAATGCAAGACCAAACCCTAGTCCACTTGATTAAGGGTATTTTAGACTTTTGATTAATCAAATTTGTGCATTAAAATAAAAGCAAAATGGAGGATATAATGGGACAAGGGGGACAGGCCACATTAGGCCATTTAAGGCAACCAAATTATGCTAATCAAGTTCCTCAATTAGTAAGTCTTACACACAAGGACAAGTGTGTCATGCTCCCATTGGTAGAAAATCTACTTAGCACCTTTAACCACATGATTAGGCTTAATTGGAAGAGATAAGGTGAAGCCTTTTATCCATGGGACAATAAAAGTATGGGGGATAATAGCTAGATACACTAAGTGTATCTATATTTTTGCAAGTATCCTTTTATTTCATTGTTTTTATTTCATTTCTTCTCTCATTCTTCCTCTTATAATTTTCTCCCAAGCTAGCAACTTCAAGAGAGAGAAAAGGGAGAGAGGTTCGGCCATATATATAGAGAGAGGAGTGCTAGTTTGTTTCATGCATCCTAAGTTAATCACTTACTTTGGTAAATCAAGGAAGGTTGCCATTAAATCAAGGTATAACATAACCTTAATCTACTTCTTCTACTTTGTTTATTTTAGCTTGAGTTTTGTTAAGCTTAAGAACAAATACTCAAGATACCCTAGTCCTACATATCATCATGTATGGAACTAAGTATCTTGAGTGTTAGATCAAAGGCTTAGAGGAAGAATATGAGCATATGTTCTCCAAGGGTGAAAACTCTTGTTTTCTTCCACTAAATCTTCTATAACTCAAGTTTTACAACTTGGATTTGTGATCCGTCGAAGGGGGGTGCTAGATACATGAGTTATCTAGTAAACCCAAGTGATAGAATACAAATCTAGCAAGTTTTGAAATCTTTGGGGCTGTTTTCCCCAAAAGCAGTCCACTTGGAATGTTAAGGGTCAAAAACCCTAAAATAGCTTCTCATCCCATTTTTCTTGGGATCAAGTTTTGACGATTTCACGTCTCTTAAAAATCTGGGAAAATTCACAGACGTATCATGAGATGTTATCTACATGTAGGAAAAAGAACAGACACGTTTCGAGTTATAGATTGTGCGTAATGACTATTTCCGTAAAGGACTCCTAAATATTTACCTTGAATATCTCACTTTGTATACACGGGAAAATTCCACAATTATTACAGTGAGGTTCATATATGTTAGAGAGCAAACCCTGAAAATTTCAGATGTTTACGAAAGCGAGAACCCAATATATGTAAAATGAAGCAAGATCCGAGTGTTTTGGGAACTTTAAAAATAGTAGATCATTTTCTAAAATTCTAGAAATATTTGGAGATCCTTGTGGGTTCATATTCTATCAAAATACAGAAGATGAGAATTTTTGGAATCAGTTTGGTATTTTTCCTAAAAATGATTAAGTTGTGAATAAAAGAAAATAAATAGTTAAGTGATGTCTTAAATAAGAAAAATATGATTTTAATGCTTGAATACTCCTAATATATAATATTATGACTATTTTAGGGCATTTTGGTAATTTATAATAAGAAATATTATTTATGACCTTTTATGGATATTAAATATATAGTTTTATAAAGGGTGAACAATTAAAATAAATTATTTATTGATCTAATAAATTATTAAAATGTTATTATGATATTAATAATATTAGAATATGATATTGTTAAGTAAATAAAAATATTAAGATTAAAATTTTATTAAAATATTATTAAATGGTTAATCATATTTGATTTAAAATATTAATAAATGATTAAAGTATTATTAAATGATTAATAATATTAGATTAAAATATTATTAAAAGATTAATAATATTAAATTAAAGTTTTATTGGATGATTAAAATATTATTAAGTAAATAATAATATTCGAGATTAAATAAAATGTTATAACATTAGTAAATGAATAAAATATTATTAAATGATTAATAATATTAGTAAATGAATACAAATATTATAAGTAAGATATTATTAAAGTAATAATATTAATGCATGATTAAAATATTATTAAGATGATTAATAATATTAGTAAAGTATTAAAATATTATTAAGATGTTAATAATATTAGTAAGCGAATAAAAGTATTATTAGCGAACTAATAATACTAAAAGGTGAATTAAATAATATCAAGATTAATAATATTAGTAAATGAATAAAATATTAATACTATTGGTAGATGAATAAAAGTATTATTAATAGTTTAATAATAATTAAATAATAATAGAATTATTTGATATTTAAATCATTTAATAATGATTTCGGTGTTTGAAAATTCATGATAAATTAATAAATGTTTATTAAGTCATTTAAAATATAATATGACTGATACTTACGGATATTGAACGTTGGAATAGAGTCTTAGACTCGAAAATTATCCGATAAAGCTGTCGGTACACCAACATATTTCAAAAATTGATTTGGACTTAGATATTTTGACTGTATTAAATTTTGTTTGTGATGCAATGACTGTTGAACATGTGTGATAATGCGATTAGATTATGAGCTGACTGTGAAATGCAGTACTATATGTTATAGTATATTTTTTTAATCGAACGAATGATCTGATTAATGATAGGTCATGATATAAAAGATTAAACTAAGTTGCGTATTGTAAGCAACGCATCAGGCAAGTATCCTATCTTTGCATTTTTTTTATGCAATGGACATGAGTAAGAATGTTTCAGAATTATATTATTATTGTACAGATTATTAACCCTATGTTATATACGCTCATTGATTATCAACATGTTAGTATATTGTAATTCAGATATATATTCTGTTCGATAATTTCTATAAATGATTATACAAGTGTCCCCACTTGGATAATCATTGCATTTAACCACATGTTGATACACCTTTGTTAAATACCCGTATATATATGTTGAATTATAGATTATTGTTGTACAAGATAAAACCTTATTATTATCCAACCGAATTGCTTTGGTTTGGAACCCCGACAAGTATGAACATCCCTTACACTTTTAAAACTTTTATGCTTCTAAGGAAGAGAGAAGTGAACGATCCTATCGTTCTTGCATGCAGTGTTGATCAATACAGGGTACAACGGGCTGATCACCCACGTGCCCGTAAGTTATGACGGTTTACAGATGAAGTTCTGTTTAACCTTTTCGAAAATAAAAAAATGTTCATAGTATGTCCCCTTAACCCTACTTATAGTCAATACGTAGTTTCAAACATTTTGAAAGAGGGTTGTTATGTTATTATTATCGGTTCAGATTACTTCACAACTATTGATTTGTTGTAGAAGGGTAGTATAAAGAAAACATTTAAATTCTTTCAGCGTATATATATGTGTGTATATATATATATATAATTGTTATTATTTGCTGGGCACTCAAATGCTCATCCTTGCTTAATTTAAATGTTTTCAGCTAAGTGTGAACAACCTGAAGGCTCTGTTAAGAACAAGGAAAAGAGAAAGGTTGCTGAATGATTTCAATGTTATCTTATGTAATAGTTTAATATTATTAAGACAATGTTATATATTTATTATCATGTATTGTAAGGAATGATTAAAGGTTACGTACTTGGGAGCTAGACTTTGATAATTATGTAAGCAAGTTTAATATTTATATTATTGTTATTATTATTAGTATTATTCTGCTCATAGAAATGGTATCGTGAAGCATGAATTCGGGTTTCAAGTACCTGGATTTGGGGGCTTTACATATAGATTACTCCAAAAGTGGAGTGAAGGTTAGTATCCCACATCGGCTATTTGGAAATTGGAACTGAGCTACCCCTTTTTGGTCAAGTGCTCCAACTCTAAACAATTTAACTTGATATTTTCATATTTTAATTTTTTTTTCATGATACGATGGTGGGACTTACTTTTTATTCATATGTAAAAGCAGACATGTGTTTTGGACAGGAATAACAAAATTAATTTGTTCCCATGAACAATTAGACTGTACAATCAATTTGTTCGCGAGAACAAATTCATTTTGTTCTTCCGGTCTAATTTTCATTGTTCGTGGGAACAAATTGATTTTGTTCTTTCGGTCTAATTATTCTGTCCAAAATACTTGTCTGCATATACTTATTGTATGCAAAATAAATACTATATATTTTTTTGGGAGTCAAAGAAAAAAAAAACAAATTTTGAACTGGTCCAAAAAATCTATTCGACTAGACTTATTGAAAAATATAAGTTCCCATAACATATACTACAAATCTACAATAGTACAATGTCTATATGATACTCCACAGTTGAGTCATAACTATACTTCTTCTAAACACACTGTGATAACCCAAATTTTTTAGAAATATTGAAATAAGAATTCAACAAAGAAAATTCTTATTAGATAATATGTTATATGATATTGTAGTGCACAAAGGAATATGTAGGGCTGTTCAAAGCAATTCGGTATTTTCGATTTTCAAGGTGAACTGAACCGGTTCGAACCAACCGATTCGATACAAAAAAATTAGGTTCGGGACCAATTCAGTACAAACCAATTTTCAGTACCGACTCCAGTTACCAATTTCATAGGTCCAGTATGTACCGAACCGAACCAGTTGTACCGGTCCAATCCCTTTTTAAAAAATTATTTTACTTGCTTTGTAGAATTGGATTAAAGTCTCCTTTATTTATAAAATAGAACTATAGAACTAACACAAGAAAAGACATAAAAGAATATTTAGGACTTGAATGAAATTTTAATTGGTAGTCTCCCCTATTTATAAAATAGAGGTAAGACAAGAGAACACAAATTAGACAATGTGGGATATTGGTAAGACGAGAATACATATTAAAGAACATATATATGGTTGTTTGTAAGTCCTACATTGATTAATAAAAATTTAAGAAAGTTTTCTACCAAGTGAAGGTCAAGTCCTACATTGGTTAATTGGTAAAAATCTAAGGAAGCTTTCCTTATAAAATGAGTACCAAGGGAAGCCTTAATAGTTGGTGGTTTTCAAGTTCCATATTGATTAAATTGGTAAAAGTAAAAAGAAGTCAGATAAACTTAAACTATTTATCAATAAGTTGGGAATGCCCCACAATCTTGTAACTTTAATAACTCCAAAGTCTAGTCTTTGTTGAAATTGGGTATACATACTTTGTTTTAGGGCGGATATCAATTAAGGCCAAGAGAATTAAACAGTTAATAAAATGGTTTAAGGCCAAGAGAATTAAACACATTTAAGGAAGTTTTTCTTATAAAAAGACTAACAAGTGAAGGCCTTAATACTTGGTGGTCTCCAAGTCCTACATTGGTTAACTTATAAAAGTCTTAAGGAAGTTTTTCTATAAAAAAAACTACCAACTGAGATCTTAATAACCAAGTCCCACATTTGTTAACTTATAAAAGTCTAAGGAAGTTTTTCTTATAAAAAGACTACCAAGTGAGACCTTAATAACCAAGTCCCACATTGGTTAATTGATAAAAGTCTAAAAATGATTTTCTTATAAAAAGACTTTTGGCTTAAAGAAGGCTGGTATGCTTGGGCCGAATTTTAAGGCTGGTATATGGCTGCTTTACCTTGGGTCAAAATTTAGCTTAAAAGTAAGTCTTGGACTACTCTTTTTTGGGTTGGATTTTGGTTTAAACTTTTGCTAAATTTTGGCTTAAAGATTGGGCCGGTTCAAGTCGGTAAAAATCGGTACTGATTCGGTACTGGACTGGCTAATCGGTCTGGTATACAAGTCCAACCAGTACCGGTATTGGTACCCTATTTTGGGTACTTTTGGTATTCAGTCTGGTTCGGTCCAGTATTTTATCGGTGAACACCCCTAGGAATATGTGCTATGCAATATATGATGTTGTGTATAACAAATATATTAGTATTATAAGTAGGCAAAGTGTAGGAGTAATTTATTTAAGAAAATGAGATCCAATATATAAAATATTTATATTGGTATCAAATTAGTAAACTGAATTCATATTTAGATAAAATGGATGAATATATTAAATTATTTATTTAATATATAAATAAATTATTTGAAGATAATTTACGGAAAGGAGGAAAATAAATTTAATTATACAATAAAGAATGTATAATTTAAATGAGTTAATTAAAATAATTCATTAATTAATTATTAATTATTTGAATTAGTGATTCGATTAACAAAAAAGTGTTAATTATATTTTTATGAAGGAGATTAAGTGGTGTGTTGTTAATTTGGTGATTTAAAGTATTGCATACCAAGTGTATGATAAAAGTCTTAATTGAACTAAAATTAACAAGTTCTATTTTTCTAAATGTGGTTCTCAGATAAGATAGATTTTTTATGCTTTATAAGTTGTAAATACAAGTATAAAGTGTAGAAAATTCAAGAGAATATTGCATAAATGAATATTGTGATTGCATGCATATTTGATATTTCACTAGTAGCAAACTTTAAGTAGATTTCCTATATTGAGCTTATATACTTTTTGGGGAAATAATATTCAGTTCTTTGAAAAGAATTGACGTGGTTTGAATGATCCATAACTAAAACCATGTTGTGGCATTATCAGTCATAGTTTTCATCTGAGGTTCAATATACATGAATTAAATAATTTAAAGATTATGTGGCTTGTGTTGAAAAGGAAAAGAAAACAAGAAAGGATTCTTAAGCTTGGACTTATATGTGATTGGTTGTTCACATATGCAGATCATTTGTATACATTAATATTTTGATCTTCCTTCTGAATAGCCTAGTGGGTACTTTTATGCTTTAAAGGTTTTTAGATTACAGACTTGCACATGTTTCAGTTCCATAATGGTTGCAATGGGGGGCATTTTTATTGAACACTTTCATTTGGGATATTAACAGAATGGGGTTTAGTGTTGTTGTGTGGTGATATAAGAAAGCAAAAATGGGTTAATAACACAAACAAATGGCTATGAAAATGGCATTTTAAAACAAGGCTTACTATTTGTTTGATAAAATTTCCCAATGAACGATTTTGTTTAAAAATAAAAAATTAGACAAAACTAAAGCTTGGGCTATATATATATATATATATATATATATATATATATATATATATATATATATGATAATTAAAGAGTTTGGACATACTAAGTTAAAGCGAAAAGAAATTTTAAGCTAAAAAGAAAAGTTTGAATTTAGTATGACAAGCTACTTTAGAACACTGTTTTGGGCAGCTTAAAGAATCCAAAATGGGGAGTTTATAATTTTTAAATATAGTCTCATATGCTATGTATAACATATCTAAAATTTGTTGTAATTCATCATTTAAGCTAGAAGTAATGAAGTCAAGAACTTAGCATGTTGTATGAAAGGCTGCTGCCCATGGCAGCAGCATGTGGGTGAGCCTCCTTTGCACTCTCAATTTTTATGTGATATTGACCCAACATGTTTGGTTGCTATTTTTTTTATATATATATATATATAATAGGTAAGTATACTACCTATATAATATCCAACATTCAGCCAAATCGAACTAATCAAATGCAAGATATAAATTGTCAAAATACGAGTCAAGGAGAAGGGTTTATTGCCCAACAGCAGCAGCAGTCAACTGTGGGCAACATCAGGGTTGTTTTGGAAAGCTAGTTTAACGTTGTGTTTGAGTTTTCTAATTAACCCGTAAAGATTAGTTTATAATTTTCTACAATAGGTGAGTACATCACCTATACTATCTCCAAAATTCAACGTAAATAAAGCAGGAATGTGGGAAATAAAAATTTATCAAATCAATGGTCTAGAAGGAGGGGATGCTACCCAATGGCAACAACAATTAGTAATGAACATCATTTGTGGCTGTTCGAATAAGCTAGTTTGGCTTTTGCGCTTTAATTTGGGAACTTACCCATAAAGTTAGTTTCAAAATTTCTAAAGAGGCAAGTACATGAGTTATAAAATATTTAAAATCCAATAAGATTAAATTGGTACTTTAAAAAGATAATAAGAACTATCAATGATGGTTATCCAAGCTTGGGATGACTTGGCTAAATAAGGCTTGGTTGCCGGTGTTGCCTATCTATAAGGGGTTGTTTTGGTATTGTTTGGGAATGTGATGGTTTTCAATAAAGAAACTCACAAAGATGAGTTCATAAAGCAACTTGAAAGTTATAAGGGTGTTCATGTAATATATAACCATATATTGTTTAAAGTGATGATGCATGAATGGTATAAAGGATTATGAGATATATGTTGAGCATGAAACTATGTGTTATATAAAGCATGAAAACTATTAGATTTGGCTTTGGGATGTCGAAATTCAGTCTTGCAAAAATATAATTTTTGCATGTATGATACTGCAACATGACTTCTTGTTATCCAGATGGTAAAGATAGAGGCTTGTGTTCAAGAAAGCTGTTTTCTTTCAAGTAGGAACTATACTACATCAAAATGACGGTTATTGATGTGTTAATGAGAATTGTGTAAATATTGAGTTATTTGATAAATAAAGAATGTTTCTGTTAAGATTGAAGTGTATTCTTGAAATTAATTTAAGAAAAGTAATGTATTTTAAAAATGATACTATATAAGGAAGGATATGAGTTAAAAAAATGAGTTACATACATTCATATCACTCTGATGAACTAAATTATAAAACAAATATGATTTTGAAATAAAAAAGAATCGTAAAGGTTGCGATTCAGGGAACGAAAGAAAGAAAGACGGGAAGAAAAGTTTTAAAATTATCTCAAATTTTTAGCTATTTTAACATTGAATAATGTTTTAAAGCTATAACAAGGTAGTATTAACGTACAAGATCGGAAAGGGAAATAGTTCGTATTTTGGGGTCGTCGTGCATACACAGTCTATATATAGTAGTATACCGCTTTGGTTTTGGAAACGTAAACTACAAGAAAGTAAATCAAATACTACTACTGCAATAGTGTCCTTTTTCTCAAGAAAAACGAGAAAAGACTACTAGAATCTTACTAATATCTTAGGAGTAATAATTATAATAGCTAGGGAGTAGAGTAAGGGTAGGTAATAACAAAAGCTTGTGAAAAAGAAAAAAAACATCTCTTAGAGAAGGGGAGAAAGAGAGAGTCATTGATCAGGAGAAGGTTTAAAGTGAGAAAGTGCTTCATAGTGCAGTGATACTACTGCTTACTTGATAAACTGCTACCCACCGATTTCATTTGCAGCAGACGCCCCCTACCTTACTTTCTTCACCACCTCCGGTAAAAATCTCTCTCTCTCTCTCTCTCTCTCTCTCTCTCTCTCTATATATATATATATATATATATATATATATATATATATATCGTTGTGTTTGTTAATTAGAAAATTTTGATTTTCTTACGCAGTATAAAATACAAACCACATGATTGTTTATATATGTATGTTAGGTTGGGTTGGGACATCTCTAATTTTTTTTTGTTTTTTAATATCCTTATTTTTATGTATTATATATATATATATATATATATATATATTAAGATCGTATATTAGGATTTTTTTTACCTTAATATTAAACCTTAAAAGACTTGAATTTTATTACTCCCTTAGTCGAACATAGACAGAGTTCCTTTTTCCTTTTTTTTAAATTTATTTCTATAATTTAAAGTTAATGCGAGTTCATCTAAGTTTTTCAAAACAACAATTTTAGATAGTTTAATATTCATGATTGTTTTGATTAAATCAAATTAATTCACATCAATTTTATATTTTAAGATGTATTAAATTGACCTAATGAAAGGCTTTTTATGGAGCGCAAGCATTATCGAGACAAATTCTACTCTTTCATTCTACAAAAAAAGTCCTATTTTGACTTTTTGAAGTTGAAAATCCTAGAATCAAAAATGATATAAATTGATATGATTTTAGTTAGTACAATTGTAAATATCATACACCATCTAAAAGACTAGTAACACACTTCACTGTTTTGAAATTTTGCATTCATTGCATTAATTTACATTTTATGATTTTGTGAAGGGATTGATATTTTCATAAAATTTTCACAAGTTTTCTTACACGATGTGTGGGTGTGGGTTTCATTTACTATTCATGTGAGTCATCAATTCCCTTTCGTTAATTGATTTAAAAAATAAAAGTAATACTCTTTGTGGAATATAAGGAGCATATATTGTGTACTACACACCTTAGTAATATTAAAAAAATGTCAATAAGAAATAGTATCTTCTTTTAGATGGAGGTAGTGCATTTCTTGTTATTTATTGTGTAAATAGTCTCATTTGAACAAAACAAGTAATCTGGGCTATTAGTTAAATCGACCTAATGTATTTGTTAGAAAATACCGAGTACGCTAATTTGAAAAAATTTCAATTGACTATTTCTCATGAAAGACTTCTTAATGTGAATATGTTATCATGAGAATGTAATTAATTACCTTGTAGAAAATAAGAAAATGGGGGAAGTGGAATCTCCATGATTCCAAGGCAAACTTCCATATTGATGACTTTCATGTATCATTGATTTGAAGCTTGATTTTAACATTATAAGTGACATTTAATAAAAATTGATAATATACAGTTTGAACCTGATTACTCTCAGAGCACAGAAAAACATATGACAAAGAAAATTTTGTCATTTGTTACTTTATGTGATCAGCCGCAATAGGCAACTTGGATTTATATTAGCTCGCACTAAAATATATATTTGAGGACTTGCTTTATGTCAAATATGGAAAACCCTCCATCCTCAAAAGGATGAGCAAAGTACAATATATTAAGAAACATAAAAATAGAGAAAAGATAGTAAAAAAATTCGAAATTTATCCTTAGTGGCAGATTAAATTAAGTGATGAAAACTTTTATTTTTTTTATATTAATGGACCCCACTAAATGATATTTGCCATTCACTTTATATACTTTATCTCATCCTTTTGGAATAAAAAAAGTTTGTATCTTTAGACATCTTTTTGGATAGGAAGGGAGTATGTTCAATTAAATTCAACAAAAACCTTCTTGTTACTTAAAAGTCATTCATGCGTGTCAGAATAGTGATTCTGAAGTTAAGTTTCATATGATTACTGATTATATAAACTTAAATACTTCTGTATGCATTCTGTTTCTTATAGAACTTTTGTCACATCTGCTATTATGTATTTTACTATAGGTCTTAATCATATATCAAGTATTTAGGCGATGCCGGGTGGAGCGTGTGTGCATGCTTAGAGGTGGCTGTGAGATGCACATATATATGCTTTAAATGGATTTGAACTATTTGTACTGTAGGTCTTAACCATATATACCAAGTATTTAGGTAGTGCTAGGTGAGCTTGTGCGCGTGCTTGAGGGTGGCTACGAGGTGCACATATATATGCTTTAATGTTTCAGAACTTCATGTTTAATTAGTTACATATTCATCAAAGATTTGTGCATCATATCTAGAAATTAAAATTTCATTTTAGAATGGATTCAGGGTATATGTAATGATTATAAAACTCAAACATCACACACCTTGGAGGTGGCTGTGTGATGCATATATATATGCTTTTAATGGATTTGAACTATTTGTATTGTAGGTCTTAACTATATATACCAAGTATTTAGGCGAAGGTAGGTGAGCTTGTGCTTGCGCGTTTTTGAGGGTGGCTATGAGGTGCACATATATATGCTTTAATGTTTTTGAAATACATGTTTAATTAGTTACGTATTCATCAAAGGTTTGTGCATCATATCTAGAAATTGAAATTTCATTTTAGGATGGAATCAATGTATATTTAATGATTATAAAACTCAAACAGCACACAACTTGTGATCTTTCAAAAGATTTATTGGTAGATAAAATGTGGAATTATACTGTTATCCGGTTTAAATTATTAATTACCAAAATAATATACTAACAAAAAGTATATTACCTAAATAATATTTTTGTGGTTGCTGATTCTTTCTTTAGTAACTATGTTACAGGTGTATTTAGGTAAGAGATAATTGAGAGTAAAAATAGCATAGAGTTTACCGGTTTGGAAAATAGCCATCGAAAATAAAAAAGATGGTTGTCCAATTGAGAGCGGCCCATCTGGTGTTTATGGACTAGCATAGTAGTGGGAAGTTGTCCTTCCACCGACATGAGAGGGAAGTGATCGCTACTCTGTGAAGCCAGCCTAGCGCAGTGCCCTCCACTCTAAGGGTCAAAAGATCTAGGCCTTCGCCTAAAGATCGTGACCTAACTACTTACTTGGAATGGGCAAGCCAGTTAATAACCTTGTCCTAAGCCCAACAACCGTCTAGGCCAAGCTAACCTCCAACCATCTCAAAGCCCTCACTTGAGTTACAAGCCTGCGTTACCAAGCCCAGCTAATTTTCTTTCCTTGCTCCTGACTTATAAAGCCTAAATATGTTCATGTCTAGACGATGTGGGATAAAAACCTTGAGAATTATAAGAATAATTTTCGTTTTCTTCTTATGCGCTCTTTATTTTCTTTCTCATTTTCCCTTCTTTTGGAACATATGGTAATGAATAATGTGAATCCTATATTGAGACTGATCATTTCTTGGTGTGAATTGAATCATTGTCTGGCTTCTAGCTACTTGTTTGGGGGGGCATTTCAAAGACTTAAAATATGGAGGGTTTTCATCTGCAGACTCTTATCTAATTATATTGTTCCATCTGTATACTGTTGGTAAAGGGATATTTGTCATGCTAACACTTTCACATATGAACTCAAGATATAAAACTCGACTGGCAAAGGCACTTCTCAGTGATAATATTAGTCATCACCTCATCGGTCTTCTTCTACCTTGAGACAGACAAGTAGTGTTAAGGAAGGAATGATGGTATTGGTTGGGTCAAGTAACATAAGCCTCCAAGAAGTTTAATACAGAAGTCCCTTAGTTGCAGATATAAATAACAACTCTGCTTAACTATCATCTCTTGGCTTTTGATTTATAAATATTGCTGATTCTTTGCAAATTTAAAGACCATGTTAGGTGAGAATTTTAATTTGTGGAGTTTATCGATATGAAAAATAGTCGTAGAAAGGTAAAAGGTAAAAACCTTAAGCATTATTGGAACAAGTTTTGCTTTCTTCTTATTCCCTCTTTCTCATTATCCCCTTCTTTAGAAAAATATGGTTTAAGATTCCTATGAATCCAATATTGAGATTAATCATTTCTTGGTGTAAATTGAATTAATTGATTGGCTCCTGGCTCTTGTTTGAGGAGTAAAATAAAATATTGACTACTTTACTGCCTTTGGTTTTCAGCACCTCATGTGGGTGGATTAGATCCATCAACTACCACTATCTCATTACCACGATTTATTTACAGCAACTTTTACATGCCTCTAAATATATTTACATTTTAATCGAGTGTGTAAATGATACTTGCTACTTATATCTTTAATGCCTTTTTATATTTTAACAATTTTACACTTCCAAGTTGTAGGGTAAAGGATTTAAGCAACAAATAACATTCCAGAAGTTCCTCAATTCCAGGTACGACTGAAAACATTAGTTAAAAAGTAATCATTGTCTCTCTCAATAAATTGATTCTCTTTTTCGAAATCACGTTATAAATGTTACTGATTGTTATCAAATTTAAAGAGCATTTAAGTGGGATGATGGGCTATTTGAAAAATGAAAATAGTAAGTAAAATAGGTGGTTGACAGATTGAGAGTACCCATCTAGTGTTTAATGGACTAGACATAGTACTAGACTATTGTCCTTCCACCGACATGAGAGGTAGGTGATTGCTGCTCTGTGAAGCCAGCCTAGCGTTGTACATTCCAGAAGTCCCTCAATTCCAGGTACGTCTAGAAACATTGGTTAAAAAGTAATCATTCTCTCTCTTACTAAACTGATTCTCTTTTTAGAAATTATGTTATAAATGTTACTGATTGTTAGCAAATTTAAAGAGCATTTAGGAGGGATGATGGGCTATTTGTAAAATGAAAATAGTAAGTAAAAAAGGTGGTTGTCATATTGAGAGTACCCATCTGGTGTTTGATGGACTAGGTAGAGTACAAGCCTGTTGTCCTTCCATCGACAGGAGAGGTAGGTGATCGATGCTCTGTGAAGCCAGCCTAGCGCTATACCCTCCACTCTAATGGCCAAGAACTCAGGGTTTTCGCCTAATGCCCGTGACCCAACTCCTCACTTGGAATGGGATGCCAGTTAATAACCCTACTGAGCTCTACTGTCAGGACCAAACCAATTTTCAACCCTCTTAAAGCCCTCACTTGAGTTACAGACTCCCGTTACCAAGCCCAGCTGATTGTTATGCCTTAGTTCTGACTTATTTTGTCTAAATATGTTTCCCTAGTAGCTGACGTGGGATAAAAACATGTATCATTTTAAGATAAAGTTTTACTCTCTTCTTATGAAACACATCTTAAGACTTGAAAGACTTATATAAATTTAAGATGAAACAGTCCTTGAGATTGTCAATTCTTGTTATAAAGAATCAGTTGTTTGGTTTCTGGTTTTTGTTTCTGGATCAAATGGACTACTTCACTACTTTCTTTCTTAGCTCCTCGTCTAGGTGGAATTGTATCTACTACCAAATATATATTTCTCGCTATTTGTTATTAGTGCTCACTTCAAAAAATTAGTAATCATTTTTAATGGGTTGATTTTTAATGTATTGATGACCTGTTGTGAGATTAGACATTTACATATCATTGATTGTGGAGGGATTAAGAATCTAGGGACATGCATGAAGCTTCCCAAATTGGAAGTGTAGCGTATGGCCAGGACAGGTCTCAGTGATGAAGGGTTAGTGACAATTTGGATCAGATGTTTTGGGCTTCTGAAGTTGGACTTCCAGGGTTGTGAGAAACTATAAAAGATTGAGGGAGATTAATTTGAAGGGGTGTTGTAATTTGAAGGGAGATTAATTTGAAGGGGTGTTGTAATGGAAGTCATGACCTGCAACAAACTTGCGTTATATATGGAAGTCATGACTTGCAATATACTACAATTTATCCGGTAAGAAATCCCAGCTTTTCTTACATGGGCCATTCTATTATGTGTTTTAAACTAATAATCAAAAACTGTATTCAAGAGAGACTTGAACTTGTACTTTGGAAAGAAGTGGGATGAAACTTAGTTAATGAAGTAAAAAACTTATACCGCTACTTTCCTTTCCTAAAGTTGGAAAAAGAGGTAGGTATCCCACTAGATAAAAACTCACCTGAGAATAAAAAAAAAGATACGGATACATGATTATCTAATTCCTATAATCTGTCCCTTAGACCAAGTTTAGAGAGCACAAGGCAGTAGGAATCCTAGTCTGTACTCCTTAGATACTTGAACAATTTCTTCCTCTGCTTGAAGTACTTTCTGAGAATGCTTATCCTATAGCATTTAATTTAATTATAGCTCCTCATTAGCAAACAAGTAATATAAACGAATTAATATAACTTGGGAGACGTCGAATGTATGTCCTTACCTTATGCAGAGGCTATTCAAGTTAATTACAATAGCATCATTTTAGAAAATTACACGTGTTTCACGGATGATTAGTAAACTATCAGAATAATTCTGGAGTCTGGATACAAATATACTTGTGTCATGCTATGGACAAAATTTGGACGAGGAAACCTGAAAATTAAATGCTTTATAAGATGAACACCAATGCTACAAGGGCAAATCTGAAACTAGTTATATAAGAAACCTATATTAATGATTCGATGAGTTTGTATTCTGTACCAGCTACCAAACATGAAAGATATCCAACAACAGTCGGCATTAAAATTATCCCTCAATTTTTGCCATATAATTTACCAACAGGTAAATTTAGAGTTTCACCAAAACTTAATTGCTGAAAATATAAAATAAATTCGCATACTCAGCTTTTTGTGTAGAGTTTTAGATAGGTGCTTAATCTTTGTTGTAAGTTGTGCCACAGCAAAACAACAAAAGCATAGACTTCAATGGTTATTATTATTAGTATCATTTGTTTTGATAAATAGGCTTCAATAATAGTTACAATGAAGATGGATGGTACAATATATAAAGATCAAGTTGTCCTCCAAAACAACTTAGCAAAAGAAAATGTCAAGTCATCGAGACTTGCTCCAATAAAGACGCTATAAGATTGATCTTATCCCGCAGCAATTGATAATAATCCAACGAGCGACTGCTAAAGATCTCCCTCACTATCCAATTATCCAAAACACCCACGAATAGTAAAACACCCACATGATCACAAAATCCAATAAAGGTAGCTTGGAGGCTGAATGGTTCTTAACAACATTTGGAACTTCAAATCAACATCAACACCATAACCCTGGGTTTGATGGACATAAATTAGGTACAGATTGTGTACTACCAAACTGGGTTTCATGATGCCATACACTGATCAATTTTCTCCGAGAGAAGTGAAACTTTTGGATTTTCTTGTGATGATGTAAGTAATGTTGGTCAGTTAGTGATGGTGGTTTATGTGGTCAATGGGAGAGATCGTAAAAGAAAGATAAATGGAGATGGAGACAGATAGTGGAGGTCAAAGGTAGTGGATGTGGCAGGAGGTGGTAGGAGAGAAGATAAAAAGTAGAGAGACAGAGATAATGCATGAATTACTGTAGGGATAAAACAGTCCACTAACAAAATATGAATATAGGAATTGTAGCAACATAGAAAAGGTTTGTGGCAATATTACTTTTCAACAATGAAAGAATTAGACAACTTTATATTCCCACAAAAGAGTCTCTTTTACATAATTTAAGGATGTATTTTTGTGCCATGTTTAACCCCAAAAATATTAAGTTGTTAGTTTAGTAATGTTGTAGCGGTGGTGGTGTGATAATAAAATTACAATGACAAACTTGTGGACATTAAATCATTTTATACTACTACAAATAAAAAGAAGACTCTTTTGTAGAAACAAGAAGCTGACAAATAAGACTTTGTTTCTAGTACAAAGGGAGATTAATAACTTTAATAATTAATAAATCTTACTTATCCGATATTACTAATTATTTTAGGGTTGAGAATGCTTTTACCTTGAATGCGAGCAAACCCACAGTCTGACTCTGACATTTTTGAATTCATCTCTAACTTTGTTTAGATCAATCTTCATCTTTTCTGAAGACGACATGTTGTCCGGATGGAAATACTGTTAAAAAAACTGTTAGAATCTATGTTGTAGAGTAACAAAGAAAAAAGTAGAATAACCTTCAACCTCATGACATATACCAATAAAGAAGGATCATTTAAAGGTACATGGAGTTGAAAAGACTCACGTTTCATTTATATCTTTTCATTCTAATTTTATTTAGGGGAAATGGAACAAACCATGCAATGCCATATTTCAATGTAGTACCATAACATCTCTTCCATACAATACATTTTTAGCAACACCATGGGCACTATAATTTTAGGCAAAAAAAGAGAAGAGGAAATCATACACCTTTGTGCAGAATATTTACAATGTGATCTATTAGATGATTGGTACTGTTAACGCCAAGATCTTCCGCCACGTCCCCAATCACGTAAGACATACGATCCTGCACTGACAAGAAAACACGGTAAACACCACAAGCTTGACGGCTGTTCCGTCGGGGGATAGCTCAGGCGTGAGAGTCAGTATACGTGTTCACAAGGTTAACAATGGAGGAATGTAATGTCTAGTGTCTAGAGAGAGATAATAATTCTCCGTTGTGTGTCTGTGAGAATATGAATATGAAAGCGTATGAGAACGTACCTCCTTGTGAAGGCTTCCTCGCTAGGCTATACTCTCTTTGCCTGGATTACTGTGCCACCCACTATTACCTGACACACCCCCCTGATCTGATGGGTTCTGCCGACTGCATGTAGCCTATCCACTGCTTTTATTTGTTTTTTCACGCGCCACGGCTATGATCCCATCCACATTAATGCATGGCAGGAGTTTTGGTCAACCGTCATGCTTTTTCATCATTGCAAGTCAAAGTAATAGATATTAAAATGTCTAATGGGTCGATCCACTGAACCGACCCGGTCTTATAGGTTAAAAAGGGAAATAATATGTTGACTGGGCCCAGTGACTTTCACAATTCAATAATAAAAGCCCAATAGATTAATTAAATGAGTAGGCCTAATTTACCTGGCCCAAAGAGAGGAAATATCATGACCCAACATTGCCCCCTAGTTTTTTGTTGAACAGAATGTTTAATAGAAAATTATAAATGGTCCATGATAATTTACTAAAGGTTCATAGTAAGAAATAATTGAAGTGTGCCCGATTCTTTGCTCACGAGATGAAATGAGAAGAGAATGGAGGCCCAAATCAGAAAGGCCCTGTCTATTAAATATCTGGACCCGGAACCGGACGCTTCCCATTCAAATTCTAAATCATTACTAACATTTAATGTGCCGGCCTTGAACACTGTGTAACCGTCAGTATAAAAGATAACTTTACCAAATTTGACAGTTTTACCTGCCCATTTGAAATTCGAGCGCCTTTTGAATTTTCTGCTCCTCTGAACTCTCTTTCTTCCTCTGCAAACCGTCAAAAATGGCTTCCCAAGACTCTGAACAAGGTTCACCCATACTGGTGACACCGATCACCGTCGTTCCACCAAACCCTAACCCTCGTGAAGGGACTTCGACCTTGAATCCCAAGGGGTCGAAAAATCGACAAGAACCCCATCCCAAAACTCCCAAAACCCGCTCCGAATACTACAGGAGCACGGATCGCTTCTCGCATGCCAATACTCCGTCTATCGTGACTGAGGCTGAGTTAAAGAGGATTCGATCCCGGTACCACATTCCGGATACCCATGCGGTTTGGGTTCCCAGATCCGTCGAAAAGATGTACCAACGGCGAGAGGGTTGGACGACCGTCCCTGTGACCTTACTCGAGAAGGGGGTTCGTTTCCCTATGCACATTTTCATAGTGACTATATTGGGGGTTCTTGGGCGGGGGGGTTCAATCCAATTGGTACCAAACTCTTATATTCATATTTTGGCCTTCGTGGCCTTCTGCCATGAACTGGGCGTTGAGCCTTCTTTGGACTTCTTCTTCACCGTATACAAGATAGTCCAATCTAGAGAGAAGGGGTTCAAGGCCCTTAGCAAACATTCCCCGAAGTCAGGAGAAAAGTTCGAGAGGCGGTCGTTGGTGAACACTCCTTGAGCAATAGGGGGATGGCACGAGAAGTGGTTCTTCGTCAAAGGTCCCAAATTTCTTCTCTACCTAATCGGGCCATTGGACGAGAAAGATCTCTGCGACTTCTTGAGACATTTTTCAAGAAACGGAAATTGAAATGATGGAACTTTTCGATAATTTCCCTAAGGAGGAGTGGAAATATGGACTCCTCTGAAGCGAGCATGGTTATATGACCATAAATGTAAGTATCGGTTATTTAATATATATATATATATATATATATATATATATATATATAAAAATGTTTTTATAATGTGGATTTTAACACGAATTTGCTTGGTTCATGCAGTATCTTTGATCAGACCGAGCTCCTTAGAAATAAAGGAGTTCGAAGATTTTTTGTCCGGGAAGTCTTCGGAAGCTGTTGAGAATCTGCCAACAGAAGTTACTCCTGAAGCCGAGCCGACCCCGGAAATACATACTAACGAATTCCGAACAGAAAAACCAGAAACTGATGAGGTTCCTATACCGGAAGAGACCCTCCGTCCTCGTCAGAAGAGGAGGGCCACTAGAAAACCCAGATCAGCACCTTTTCCTAGCCCTTCCGAAGCCACCCCAGAAATTGAGCCAACCACAACATCAATTCCTCGACGAGGAGTCTTACTCGATCGTCCTGATGGAAGAAGTATCCTTCGGACCAAAAAACTGAAAACCAAGATAACGCCCTTAACCGCCGAAGAACTCAGGGTGCCACAGGCTTCCATCATCCCACCCTTCATGCCGCCTGTAGAAATACAAATAGCAAAAGAAGGTGAGCAGGACGAAACGGTTCCAACGCTGTCCAGGAAGAGGAAACGTACACCTAACAGCCATCCAAGTTCTGCTTCGGCCCCATCTCCTCAGGAGCCGATTCCCAATAAATCTCCTTCTCCCGAGACTATATATGCGGGCCCTACTCCTCCTGAACAGCCAGCTACTTCTCCGGAAAGGTCGAGACACTCTCCCGAATGACCCGGTCCTTCAGGTCAGGGTTATCATGCCGAGGCCATGGGGTCTCCGACTCTGTGGCCTAGATTTAATGCAAATTTCCCCTTCGACCTCTTCGGGGCTTTCGTCCGGAACGCTGACGACCATCGGTTCAGTGATCATACAGACGGAAATCTACTCGATGAAGGGATGAGCTATCTGGCTAAGGTAAATAACAATTTCTTTATCTTCTGTTTCTCTGTTCTTGTTTGGATATCTGAACTCTGACTTGAACACTTTGAAAATATGCAGGCTAACGCTGTTTCTTGACGTTTGCATCCGAGGCACATAAATGGGGAGGCCGAGGATGATTTCATGAGGCAAGAGATAAATATGCTGAAATCAACCTTGGATCAAGAAAGGGTCGATCGTGAAGACGCCCTTCATACCATCAACGGCCTTCAAAGAGACTTTGATTGGGCTAGGATGGACTTGAAGACGTCTAACGACGAGCTAAGGAACCCACGAGGATGGGGTTTGGTCAGCGCGTCCGAGGCTAGCCAACAAGTTTTAACTGATATGAATGCCGACCTAATTGAAGAAAACCTACTCATGAAGGCCAAAAATGAGGAGTTTTCTTCGGCCAACCGAAGCTTGGCGATTCAGCTCGGCGAGGCTCAGGCGAAGGTCCAGGACGAAGAGCGAAGACATAAGGCTAAGCGCCATAAACTTCGTCACAAAATAAAGGTGCTTGAGGGACGGGGTCCTCTTTTGACCAAAGAGTCATGCAAGCGCATTCAAAGTGACTACTGAGGACTCGGACGAACTTAATGCCGAAATCATGAAGATCTATTCGGAGGGGTATGAAGACTGCCGAGAGCGAGGTAAAGAAAAGCTATCTGCCGCTCAGCTGGATCCGGCCCTTCTTAACTCCGAGGACGAAGGTGGTACGTGAATGTCCCTCCCGCTTTTTCTAACTATGTAAAAATTTAACTATTTAAACTGTTTATGTTTTTTGGGATTGTTTTTGAGACTTCATGCATGGATTTTGATATTGTATCTATATTGGCGTAGTTAGTCTATGAACGAATTAAATGAATGAATGTTCTATTTTATTGATGAATTTTAAATTTTCTTGATTGTGCACTCTACTTTGGTTAGTTTCTCGTTAATAATTTGGTATCAATGAATCGAACCCAAATAGTAAATCAGCTAAGGCATATAACGGTTAATTTATAAAATGAACTGAATTGAATTTTATGGACAGAATTTAACTTAACTGAATTGAATGGACAGAACTCAACACTTAAATAAAATAAAGTAATATATACTCATCGGTTCCGAAGTGTGAGATCGGTCATGTGTGAGGTGGATTCGACCGATCCTCCTTGCACCATTGTGATCTTAGAACAAACAGGATTAGGATCAATAGTGACCATTGACTTACCACCCTTGGTAAAATCAATATAGGATCATAAGGACCTTTGTCTACCACTCGTGGTAGAACAACAAATGGGCTGCCATCGAATGGCCAGCGAGTCCTACCGTACCTCCTTACACCATCGTGACCTTAGGACAAATAGGACCAGGATCAATAGTGACCATTGACTTACCACCCTTGGTAAAATCAATATAGGATTATAAGGACCTTTGTCTACCACTCGGGGTAGAACAACAAATGGGCTGCCATCGAATAGCCAGCGAGTCCTACCATACCTCCTTACACCATCGTGACCTTAGGACAAATAGGACCAGGATCAATAGTGACCATTGACTTACCACCCTTGGTAAAATCAATATAGGATCATAAGGACCTTTGTCTACCACTCGGGGTAGAACAACAAATGGGCTGCCATCGAATGGCCAGCGAGTCCCACCATACCTCCTTACACCATCGTGACCTTAGGACAAATAGGACCAGGATCAATTGTGAAAAAGTGACTTTTTATTGATAATGGACAATCATATACAGACTTCCGATAAATTGACTTGATCTCTATTGAAAGTATTTTTGAAGCCTGCCAAGGCATGCCAAGTGTTCTTGATCTCGGAACCATCTAATGCCTTTAACCGATAAGTGCTCGACTTTGATACTTCGATCACTTCATACGGCCCTTCTCAGTTTGGCATTAACTTTCCCGTGTTTTGAGGTGTAGAAGCTTCGGCTTCTCTGAGGACGAAGTCTCCTACTTCGAATCTGCGAAGTTTGACTCCTTTGTTGTAATGTTTAGCTACTCTTCGTTGATAAGCGACCAATTTGAGTAAAGCCACCTCTCGATTTTCTTCTAGCAGATCCAAATTGGCCTTCATCCTTTCGTCATTGTAGATCTCTTTGAATTGACCGACCAAGACTTGGAGATCCGATTTTGACTGGGGACTAAGGCATCGATCAGAGGCCAAATTAAAAGGTGAATCCCACATGGTTGTCCTCGGTGTAGTCCGGTAGAAGCCCACAAAGACGTTGAAAGCAACTCTTCCACTATGGGTGAGCCACCGTCTTCTTATCTTTGAATCCCGGCTCCTTTAAAAATCCTTCAAATTTTGATCCCACGAATCAAGCGTCCGTTGTCCGATATCAACACTTTAGGAATCCGGGCGAAATACTACTTGACTCTTTTATGAATTTCAAACATTCTTGTTCCGTTATTAATAGCAAGTGGCTTCGCCTCTACCCACTTAGTCATATAATCAATAAGAACTATGACAAAGCTAACTCCGACCTTTAGCTTTAGGCAACGGACCCAATATATCTACCCCCCCAGACGGCAAGGGTATAGGAGATAAAATCGAGTATAGCTCTTCCGTGGGGTCGATGTGAGATCGAATTTGTTGAGTGGCACTTTTCACATTTTTGATATACTCAGTAGCTTCCTTGAAAATTGTAGGCCAATAGTATCCTGTCAAGTACTTTATAAGCCAAAGACTTGGCGACCATATGATCACCGCAAATACCCTCGTGAACTTCCCGAAGAGCATACTCCGCCTCTGGGATGGGACCAGCACTCCAAAGAATGGTGAGGAAAATGCCAATCGATAAAGATCCCCGCCAATAAGAATAAAATTGGCACTTTTGTACTTGATCTTCTTTGCCAACATCGATCGATCCAAGAAGGAAGGACGCCATCCGCCAAATACTCGATGTAGGAGTCAACCAAAGCAGCTTAGATCGCTCAATACAAATCAATCACTTCTTCATCTTTGAATACTCACCAGTAAAACTTCCAAGTAAACTGATCCATTGAAAACATCTGCATCCGTAGTGGCCAGCTTCGATAGTGCATCGACAATGGAATTATCGCTACGCTCTATGCTCTTAAATTCATATAAAGTGAAATATTGAAGTCGGTCTTTTAATTCTGCCAGATACTTGATCATCCGGGTCCCACGAGCTTCATAATCTCCCGACAACTGTTTGACGACCAACTGAGAGTCACTGTACATTATCAACTTCTGGACTTCTAGACTCTTTGCCAATCGAACACCCGCTAACACTGCTTCATATTCAGCTTCGTTGTTCGTCGCTTTAAATCCGAATCTGATAGCCTGCTGAACTTTGAATCCGTCCGGGACTTGTCAAGATAATTCACCCCACTACTAACAATCATGATAGAGGAACCGTCTACATATAGAGTCCAAGCATTCTGACCCTGCTAAAGAACCGCGACTGCTCGATCGGACGTTTCAGCCTCTGGCAACTCGACGTCTGCTTCGGTAAACGAACATTCTATCATAAAATCGGCCAATGCCTAAACTTTGATAGCGGTTCGGGGATGGTATTCGATGAAAAACTGGGACAACTCCATAGTCCATGCTGCTAGTCTCCCTGAAACTTCTGGCTTGCCCATCACCTTCTTCAATGGTTGATCCGTGTAGACGACCAAGAGCCTACCTTAAAAATATTGCCGAAGCATTCTACTAGAAATTATTAAAGCAAAGGCAAATTTCTCAATATTCGGATACCTGGTTTCAGCATCTCGCAGGACATGACTGACATAATAGACCGGATGCTGCTTTCCACTGACCTCCCGAACCAACACTGCTCCAACCGCTAACGAACTTGCTACAAGGTATAGATATAAGGTCTCTGTTGGGGCGGGCTTCACCAATAAAGGAGCAGAAGAAAGATATGTCTTTATGCCTTGGAAGGCGTCTTCACACTCCGAAGTCCACTGGAACGTCTTCGCATTCTTCGGCCCTTTCAATGTATCAAAGAAAGGAAGGCATCTCTCCGCAGATTTGGCGACGAATCTTCTTAAAGCTGCAATCCTACCAGTCAAACGTTGGACGTCTTTGAATGACTGAGGAGTCTTCATATCAAGAATAGCCTGGATCTTCTCTGGATTGGCCTCGATGCCCCTTTGACTGACCTTATAGCCCAAAAATTTTTCTGCACCGAGGCCGAAAGTGCATTTGGCCAGATTGAGTCTCAGTTGACGATGACGGACAATCTGAAAGCATTCCTCTAGATCGTCCAAATGATTCTGAACCTGCATGCTCTTCACGATCATGTCATCTACATATACCTCCATATTCCTCCCCAGCTGCCTGTCGAAGATGAAGTTCATCATTCTCTGGTAGGTGGCTCCAGCATTTATAAGGCCAAAAGTCATCTTCTTGTAGGCGTACACCGAACGGTGTATAATGAACACTGTCTTTGGAATGTCCTCTTTACGCATGGATATTTGGTGATAACCTGAAAAAGAATCCATAAAGCTTAGTAATGCATACCCCGAAGTGGCATCGATGAGCTGATCGATATGGGGCAGAGGATAAAAGTCCTTTGGACAAGCTTTATTGAGATCGGTGTAGTCGATGCAAACCCGCCATTTTCCATTCTGCTTCTGCACCAACACCACATTCGCCAACCACTCGGGATAATCAATTTCATAGATGAAGTCGGCAGCTAACAGCTTCGCGATTTCCTCATCAATGATCCTCTGTCGCTCGGGCGCAAAGATCCTCCTTTTCTACCGAACTGGCTTCTTCGAGGGACCTACATCCAAACTGTGCTCAGCTATATTACGGCTAACTCCAGGCATGTCCTTTGGTTCCCATGCAAAGATATCCGCATAGCAGCGTAAGAGTTCCATAAGGTTTGTCCGAAGAGGCTCTGGTAGACCCGAACCGATCCTCACAGTCTTGTCTGGCTTTCGGATGATCAACTCGATCTCCTCCGTCCCACCTGCAGGGATCACCAACGGTTTCGAACTGCTCTCGGTGTAGGGCTAGATCTCAATCGCCACCGTTTGTTTCTGTTTGCTGACCCCCACTCCGGAGGAAATAACAGCATTCCGGTAACATCGTCGGGCCAGATCTAAGTCCCCCGCCACCTCTCCTACTCCATGCGCCGTGGAGAACTTGATTTTGAAATGAGGGATGGAGGTCACAGCTTGGAGAGCAGTCAAGGTACGCCTTCCCAGTATAGAGTTGTAAGCCAAATCTACATGCACAACATAGAATTTACACATTATTTCTACCTGTTGGGGTGCTGTGCCGAAGATAACCAGGAGTTCAATAGTGCCTGCAACTTTGACCGGATCGTTCTGAAGCCGTATAAAGGAGCCTCCTGTCCGACCTCCATTTTCTGCCCATCAGGATGCATCCTCTGATAGGCATGGGCATATAAAATATCCACCAAAGACCCATTGTCTATCATCATGCGTTTCACGTCCACCGAGCCCACTTGCGCTGTGATCACCAAGGCTCCCTCGTGTGGCTCGATGGGCTCCGAAGGATAATCTGCGTTCGTAAATGATATGACGGTCCCTGGGAATGGTCTGTCAATCTTCAGGGGAGCGTCTGTCACAGACATGACCGAATCCAGATAAGCCCTTCTCTTCTTCCCTATCAACTTCCTTACAGATCCACCGGTTATTACATCGATGACATGCCTTGGCGGTGGTACTGGAGCATTTTGGATGGATGGAGCCATTTGAACCGTCTGAATAGTACGGTTGATATTCTGCTGATCACATTGGTCGTTCGCGGCCACATACTGCACCAACAAGCCATCTTTAATCTTCTTCTCCATGAAATCTTTTAAATTTCAACACTCGTTAGTGTCATGGCCCGCGGCTTGATGATAGCCACAATACTTATGAGAGTTACCCTATCCCGTTCTATAGTTATCACGAGGTGGCTCGAAGAAAGGCTGGTTTCTGATTTGATCTAAGATCACCGATCCATCGTGTTCGGGCCAGTGTAGACCTTATTCACCTTCGAAAATTTGAAATGGGGGATGACTGCTTCCTTGCCGCCAGGAGTTATTGTATTTCTTCGAACTTCCCTCTGGCCGATCATTATACCCCCCCATTCTCCTTTGATCAACTTCGGCCTTGGGAACTACTATCTCCTTCAACTGGTCTGAAGAAGGATGTTTCAGGCTGTTCATAGCTTCTTCCACAATAATATAGCCTTCTGCCTTGTCAAAGGCTTCGGCCAAGCTCTTCGGATGGTGGAACATCAACTTCTTCACCAACTTCTCGGACTTTACCGATCCAAATTTATTCTCGAACAAACCTACACTGAGGTCATTGAGGTCGACACACGACCGATCGCTTCTCTCTGAACCTCTTTACATACTGGCCCAAAGATTCGCTAGTAAACTGCCGGATCTGTGCCAGAGAACCCATAGGCTTTCCTCTTCTTCGGTTACTCCCAAAACGGGCATGGAACTTATCACAAAGCTCGGTCCAAGAGGATATCGAATCTGATGGCAAAGTTCCCAACCACTGTCTCGCATCTTTTCTCAGGGTCGTAACAAAAGTGTGGCACTTGGCAGCATCAGTGAAATCATAATAGTCCATTAGCCAGTCGAACGCCTGGCTATGGTCATAAGGATCCCCGGACCCATCGTAACTTTCCATGCGAGGCAATTTTTTGGTGATATCTGCCTTCTCTTTGAGAATATCTGAGGAAAAAGGGGATGCCTTCTTTCCCAGAGCGTCCTTCACCTGTCGGACCTTAGCCAACTGCTTTTTGAGCTCTTTCAGCTCCTTCACCAGAAAATCAACGCCTTCGGGCTGTGGAGAGACCTCTTTCTCGTGGACGACATTCTATTTCTGAGAGGATCGACCTCCTCCTGCCGATCCCACTGCCCTGGTGGGACTTCTTGATCTACTCCGGTGTACAACTCTGTCCTTATGATGAGAATGGTCACGTTGATAGTCCCTTACTCTGATTTTGGGCATGATCTCCCTCGACCTGCTCCTTTGTTTGCCGTCGTCTCGATGCTGAGAGGCAACGACCATTAGTGCCTTCTTCGAGGCTACGGGAGTTCTGCTCCTCGATCTCCTCCTACTACGAGAACGATCCCTAAATACATGCGCGGAATGCTCCGGCTCCTTACCCTCTCGCCGGGGCATCTCCTTATGCCTACTCCGCCTTTCGGACTGAACATGGCTAGATGCTTCGTCCCATAATTCCGCCACCCAAAGCATCTGTTCAGCTATATCTTCTCTCTGCTTCAACAGAACCTCCAAGGCTTTATCTGCTTCGTCAGCCACCTTCGCCAACTTGGCGGCTCTATCTACTTCTACGATAAGTCATGGTCGGTGAGCCTTCCGCCTGCCCTTGACCATGATCAGGCTCCTTATCCGCACCGAAAACCAATCTTCGTCTGGCCCCACCATGGATCTTCGGACGGAGATCTCTTGAATTATGCTTAGAGGTCGTGCTCTCGTGAGCACTTTTAGAAGGACCCAGACGATCCTTTACCGAAACACGAGGTAGTGACGAGCTAACAGCCATCGCCTGCCCTTCTGGCGTATCATCCCTACTCCTCATCATCTTCCGAAGTAGGTTAAACGATTGTGATTGAAAATTTCAATGACACTAGAACTCAAAAGCCCTCCTTCTAGCGCCAATGTTAACGCCAAGATCTTCTGCCATGTCCCAATCATGTAAGACGCCCTGATCCTGCACAGTAAACACGGTAAACACCACAAGCTTGACGGCTGTTCCGTCGGGGGATAGCTCAGGCGTGAGAGTCAGTATACGTGTTCACAAGGTTAACAATGGAGGAATGTAATGTCTAGTGTCTAGAGAGAGATAATAATTCTCCGTTGTGTGTCTGTGAGAATATGAATATGAAAGTGTATGAGAACGTACCTCCTTGTGAAGGCTTCCTCGCTAGGCTATACTCTCTTTGCCTGGATTACTGTGCCACCCACTATTACCTGACACACCCCCCTGATCTGATGGGTTCTGTTGACTGCATGTAGCCTATCCACTGCTTTTGGCCACTTTGTTTTCTCTGGCACGAATAGGCTATGATCCCATCCACATTAATGCATGGCAGGAGTTTTGGTCAACCGTCATGCTTTTTCATCATTATTGCAAGTCAAAGTAATAGATATTAAAATGTCTAATGGGTCGATCCACTGAACCGACCCGGTCTTATAGGTTAAAAAGGGAAATAATATGGTGACTGGGTCCAGTGACTTTCACAATTCAATAATAAAGGCCCAATAGATTAATTAAATGAGTAGGCCCAATTTACCTGGCCCAAAGAGAGGAAATATCATGACCCAACAGGTACTAACAAATTTTAAATAGCACAGGTAATAATTAAGGGTGACTACACCAAAACATCATAGTCAAGGTCTCAATGTTTGGACATGGAAGTTCTTTAATTATAAGCCTCAAATATTCCTACAAATAAATTGCAGGTACGTTTGCCCGGCTTGTTAGTTACATTTAACATAGTGATATAAAGTAGCATGAATCCAATGATGTTCCATTAACATAATTACAAGGGCACGAAGTAATATCAGAAACAAATGAGCTAGTTTCCTTTTCAACTAAGTTCTCCTTTGGAGGTGACAACATAAAGTTTGGAGTTACACCAAGCTGGCCCAAAAACATCAAGTTTGTGAGTTGTAACAATCACAACGATCAATAAAATATTCTACTAATGGTGTAAGACGATTTAGAGTACTGCATATACTACTTGTGACAAACACAAAGCTATAAAGAATTGCATTAGATGTAAAACTAAAGTATACAAACCACCATTTTTTTACTTTCAGCATACACATAATTCAGATAAAAAGTTCTAGCTTTCCAGGAATGGATAAGGCATGATCAAATGCTTTATTTAAACTAAAGATAAATTTTTGTTGTTTTTGTTATTTTAAACAATCAGGAATGGATCATGCATCAGCAAATGCTCATCCAACAAGGAAACTTTTGTTGCTTGCAAACAAGAAAATAAATTTCAATACACTATGCTTGTATGCCTACTGACAATAATCTCACCACCAGCAGAAAAAAAGGCATGTTAAATTTGATTGAAATTTATTTGCTGGATTGCACTAACAAGGAAGACCAACTTCAGAAATCTTGGAGCATCCTTATCAAACCTTTTAAATATGTATTGTATCTATAACTTTTGAAATGAAAATAAAATTATGTAGAATTTTACAAACTGTAACCAATATAGCATTGCACACTATAAGCAAAAAATTATCAAAAAGTTGTCATATCTCAGACTCACTACCAAGAGACTCTACAATTGCAAATTAGCACAGAAAACAATAGTCAGTAGCAGGACTAAAGTGTTGTTTGTTTACCTCTAATTGCCTCTTAATGGACTGTCTCTTATTCACTAAGAGGCATGATGCTGTTTGTTTGTTTTTTTGTTACCTCTTAATGCCTCTTAATCGGCAAGAAAGAAAATGAAATCTTAATAATTAAGAGGTACCTCTTATGTAAGACCCCAAATTTTATGAAATAGAAGTATTCAATTTTTCTATTTAGTAAATAGTTAAATTAAAAAGTTTAAAGTTATGGGTGAAATTATTATTTTTTTTCAAAATAAGCAAGTGGTTATAAAATATTCATTGTTGTCGGGGAATATTCGTTTGGTCGTGGAATATTCTTGTTGTTGGGGAATATTTATACGACGGCGCAGCCATTTGTGGGCCCCATAACAGAATAACTGTCGGATGAAAAAATAACAAATTTGAGTTTTTATAAATAATTGGCGTAATCTTTTTACCGCTATACCAGTTGGAATACTCTTCTTTTCAAGGTAAGAGATGTTATTTTTGTTCAATATTCGCTTGAAATAATATTTCCTTCCATACTCTGTAGTATGTAAGTAATATTATTTCGTTTCAAATTTCGAATTCTATATTCGTTATGTTAAAGTTTTGGCTTCTAAACTCCATGAAATTAGTAGAATATCCTTGATATTTGCGCTTCATCTAGTATCTTTTCATGGAAATATTATTCTGAGCATTCTTGATAAGTTTTAACTTTTTCATGCCAGAGTACTATTCATGGGGTTACTATTCCTCAAGTATTATTCACGGGATACTATTCACTCGAGTACTATTAACCCGGGTACTATTCATGATAAAAAAGCGATTAGTTTTCCGTCCAAATTATTTTTGGTACAATATTATTCTTGAATTTACTCCACAAAACAAATGTCATGTTGACAATTTGGGCGTTATTGATTTACGGATAAATTAAATTATAAATATTTAAAATTTATCCTTGAACTTGTTTTATTGAATTCTTATATCATTGTCATCATCCTCATGTTTATATTATGTTGAAAGTCATCTGTGGCCTGTAGTGCATAGATGGACTTGGTATGATTATGACCAGGGATTATTCGGTATAATCATGACCGTAATGTTACAAATGATGTGGTAAAGTCCTCATTGGCCCGTAGTGCATTGATGGACAGTTGTTAGCATGATCATGACCATTGATGAATACACGAATATCCTTGGCCCGTAGTGAATAGATATTTTGTGGTCGTGATACTAATGAATATCCTTGACCGTAGTGAAGGGATGATGTGGATTATTTATTAATCTGAGTCTCAGCGATAAAAGTGATGAAAAACCTTTTAAATCATAGAAGATAGTGGATTTATTCTCTACTTGACTCTTCTAATGGATTGCTTGTTCCGCTGCAGTTAAACTTGATGTTTGTTATATTTTATCAGTTTAACACTGTTGAAGGCTAACGATAAATTATTATGCATTATCTTAGTCATAATATTTCTTACTAGGCTAGTTGAGCTCACCCTTTTGCTTTCATTGTCCTCTTCAGGAAATGAGAACGTAGCCGGGACTAGTCGGGGAACGGAGTGACGGTCCAGATGATAGCATTAGTAGTCCTCACTATTCTATGAAATAGTGTGATAATAATTGTATTGAGGACTCCATTTGAGTTGAATACTGTCTAGAAGACAATATTCGTTTTAAAACTCTCAGTTTATGTTTTGTCGTATTTTACACGACAGTTGTATTATTAAGTTGTATTTGAATTTCGTACCATGTATTTTGCGACTCAAGATGGGTGATGTATACCTATTTTGGGGGCGTCACATCTTAATGAAATTATTTTGATAATTTTTTTTATATATAAATATATTCAACAATATTATGCACTCATTTTTATTAAATTGAATATTTAAAATTATTAAATAAAATTTTACCATTTAAAATGGTAAAATAGTGTCATTAAGAGATAACTTACTTTTTAGTTATCAAACAATTTTTTAGATTCAGACCTCATAACCATTCAGATGATCTAATTTATTAAGACATCATAATCATTTAGATCTTAATTTCCAGGTTTATCAAACACAACCTAAGATAAATACTCAAAGTTAAAGTTGTTCCCTTATTATATTCAAAAAATCATACATAGCTTCAAACAGGATATATAACCAAACAATCAAGGAAATGAAACGAATGCAATCTTTTTAAAACAAATTGTGTGTGGACTTATACAGCATATAGTAGGAAGAACAATCATTTTTCTTTGCATTTAAATCTTATGAACCATAAAATACATAACCTTTTTTGCGAGGAAATGTATCAAGGGTAAAAAATAAAATCTAACCTATAACTAAGTACATTCAGAAATACACCATCTATTGTAATTCCAGTAAAGGTCAGACCAACGAGTTACTTCTGGTTATCAATCATTAGAAAGTAATGAACAAGCACATGAGGAATGTCACTATTGATAATAAAATTCATTTTATCAGGAAAATAAAGTCATACATATTTTTTCTAATTAAATTTATCAAAGATTAAAATTTACGTGATATATATTCAAATATATTTTTTAGTAATTAAAAAGTAAAATTTTAATACCCATAAAAGTACAAATTAATGCAATAAAATTATAATTATTTTTTCCAAATATTAAAATTTACGTAAAACAAACTTATTATTATATAACAAATCTTATTATTCAAATAAAAAAGTATTAAAAATTATATTAATTAATTTTCAAATGTATTAAACTAAAAATAATATTTATAGTAAAAATGAAAATGTTTTTACTCAAAAAAAGAAAAAAATATATTTAAAAAAACAACTTTTTAGAAGATAGAGGTAGTAATAAATATTATTATATTTTCTTTTTATTCAACATTGCACAAAAACAATGTTAACCGTATACTAAAAAAGTGTAATCAAAATCATAAATATCCCAAATTCTGACATATACTCAAGAAAATTCAACATATAAAAATCATAATATGAAACAAATAATTCAAATAATAATTTTTGTTGTTAAACACCAAAAACTAAATTATCAACATATTCAATCACTCTAATTAGAATAGCTCCATTAATAATTTAATTTAATTTAATTTTTTTAATATTTGTATCACTTATCCAAAAATATATGTTAATTAAACTAATTTTCTTTTTTCTATTTTACCAACAATTTAAATGAGATTTATAAGTTACCAACAATTTAAATGAGATACTCCTACTTACAAATGAAACTATAATTAAAATGTATTGTATTAAAAAAAGGATAATTAAACACATTATAAAAGGAATTAAAATTTGATAACATACAAGGGTAAAGTTACAAATGTAAGTGTTATTATGATTATCTGTAGGGGTGTCGATGTATTTTACTCTAAATTTTATGAATCAAATCAATAACTCAATACTCGGTTGACTTTATTCCTCTTCCCCACTATTCTCAAAACAAAGAGTTGAATAAAATTAAGGATTTATATGCTTACTTATTTTTCAGAAGGAAAACAAAAATCAGCCTAATTTCAATCAATCCATAGGCGATGACACGTGAGTCATTAAGCTCAAGCATAAGGTGAGGTATCATCGATGCGGAGTGGGACAACACAATAACCTTGATTTTAATCCATTTGTATGTAGGATCCACTTGGACTATATATATGGATTATTCCAAAAGTGGAGTGAAGGTTAGTATCCCACATCGGCTATTTGAAATTGGGACCGAGCTCCCCCTTTCGATCGGTCAAGTGCTCCAACTCTAAACAATTTAACTTGATATTTTCATATTTTAATTTTTTCACAATACAATGGCGGGACTTACATTTTATTCATATGTAAAAGCAGACATATGTTTTGGACAGGAAAAACAAAATTAATTTGTTCCTGTGAACAATTAGACTGTACAATCAATTTGTTCACGAGAACAAATTCATTTTGTTCTTCCGGTCTAATTTTCATTGTTCGTGGGAACAAATTGATTTTGTTCTTCTGGTCCAATTTTTATGTCCAAAATATTTGTCCGCATATACTTATTGTATGTAAAATAAATATTATAAATTTTTTGGGAGTTAAAGCAAAAAAAAAAAAAAAAAAGCAAATTTTGGACCGATCTAAAAAAAAAAATGTCCGACTAGACTTATTGAAAAATATAAGTTCCCAAAACATATACTACAAGTCTACAATGGTACAATGTCTATATAATACTCCACAGTTGAGTCATAACTATACTTCTTCTAAACACACAGTCTATATATAATAGTATACCGCTTTTGTTTTGGAAACGTAAACTACAAGAAAGTAAATCAAATACTACTATCTGCGCGGTGAGTGTCCTTTTCTCAAGAAAAAGCGAGAAAAGACTACTAGAATCTTACTAATATCTTAGGAGTAATAATTATAATAGCTAGGGAGTAGAGTAAGGGTAGTGGTAATAACAAAAGTTTGTTAAAAAGAAACAAAACGTCTCTTGGAGAAGGGGAGAGAGAGTCATTGATCGGGAGAAGGTTTAGAGTGAGAAAGTGCTTGCAGCAGTCGCAATACTATCGCTACTTGGATAAACCCCACCACCACCGATTTCATTGTGGGACGTTCCCTACCGTACTTTCTTCGCCACCTCTGGTAAAACTCTTTCCCTCTCTCTCTCTCTATATATATATATATCTTGTTGTGTTTGTTAATTAAAAATTTCTGATTTTCTTACGCAGATAAAATAAAATACTTGAATACCCTATGATATATATATATATATATATATATATATATATATATATATATATATATATATCGTATATTAGGATTTTTACCTTAATATTAAAACTTAAAAGACTTGAATTTTATTACTCCCTCAAATCCCACATGTACATAGTTCCTTTTCCTTTTTTTTTTTAATTTATTTCTATAATTTAAAGTTAATGCGAGTTCATCTAAGTTTTTCAAAACAACAATTTTAGATAGTTTAATATTCATGATTGTTTTGATTAAATCAAATTAATTCACATCAATTATATATTTTAAGATGTATTAAATTGACCTAATGGAAGGCTTTTTATGGAGCGGAAGCATTATCGAGACAAATTCTACTCTTTCATTCTACAAAAAGTCCTGTTTTGACTTTTTGAAGTTGTTTAATCATAGAATCAAAAATGATATAAATTTATATGATTTTATTTAGTACAATTGTAAATATCATACACCATCTAAAAAACTAGTAACACTCTTCACTGTTTTGAAATTTTGCATTCATTGCATTAATTTACATTTTATGATTTTGTGAAGGGATTGATATTTTCATAAAATTTTCACAAGTTTTCTCTTATACGTCTGTGGGTGTGAGTTTCATTTACTATTTATGTGAGTCATCAATTCCCTATTGTGAATTGATTTAAAAAATAAATGTAATACTCTTTTGTGGAATATAAGGAGCATATATTGTGTTCTACACACCTTAGTAATATTAAAAAAAATGTCAATAAGAAATAGTATATTCTTTTAGATGGAGGTAGTGTATTGCTTGTTAATTATTTAGTGTGTAAATAGTCTCTGTGATACCCCAGATTTTATGAATAAAGATTTAATTTTCTCGAAATAATTTTTTAAATATTATGGTGTGGATTTGATATAATGTTATAGTTGTGGATAATTTTTATAAATTTTGCAAAGTACGCAAGTTGTTATATAATATTCGATTGGTTGGGAATATATTCGTTTTAACAGGGGAATATTCGTATAACTAAGACAATCATTGGTGGACCCTACAACGGAATTATTGTCGGATTGAGAAAATGACAAAAATATTTTATTAAAAATAACAGCGGAAGTTTTACTGTTAAAACTGTTGAACTACTCGGTAGTAAAAGTACAGTAATACATGTGGTTGCATAGTAGCACACAGTATTGATTATTGATGCTTATGTGATAAGTCACTCAGTTTTGTTTTATTGGTATTATTAATGTAATAAAACAGAATACTTTTATAAAGTTATTCTATAAATAGAATATATTATATTCTATTATGCATAGTGTTACATAGTGTTTTGCATAGTAAAATCTTTTTATATAAAACAGAATACTTTTATAAAGTTATTCTATAAATAGAATATATTATATTCTATTATGCATAGTATTTTATAGTGTCTGCATAGTATTTTGCATAGTAAAATCTTTTTATATAAAATGTATTACTTTTATAAAGTTATTCTATAAATAGAATATATTATATTTTATTATGCATAGTGTTGCATAGTGCTGCGTATAGTATTTTGCATAGTAAAATCTTTTTATATAAAACATAATACTTTTATAAAGTTATCTATTTTATTAGACAATAATTAGAATATATTATATTTTATTATTCATAGTGTTTGCATAGTGCCTGCATAGTGTTTGCATAGTAAAATCTTTTATAAAGTTATTCGTTTTATTAGATTATAAATAGAATATATTATATTTTATTTAAAAAATTTTGCTTTAAATATGGACCGTCAGATTAAAGTAAATCAATCTGGACCGTTCATGAGTTAGTTACTATGCACCCCCATTTTTCTATAAATAGAAGCTCATTCCTTCATTATTTCTTATGAATTCACCGAAACTCTAGAGAGAAAACTATAGAGAGAAAAGAAGAAAAGTGTTCTCACTACTTCACTACTTCTATATCCAAAGACTCTTCTTTCTAAGGTAGGGAATATTATTTGTTGTACTCTCGTAGGGAGTATTATTTCTTTTGTATTCATGAAGAGAACTTCATTATTCCATTCTTTATTATTACATTGGAATAACTAGTATACGCTGCTACTCTATACTTGGTGAAATTCTTCCATTATTCCATTCTTTATTATTATGTTGGAATAACTTTGTCTATGCAAAGTAATCGCATACATGGTGAAATTCTTCTAATATTCCATTCTTTATTATTACATTGGAATATCACATCTGTGTGTTTTTCTGTGGGACTGGTTCCGTTATTTATTATTCTCGTTGGAATATCATGTCTGCATGCATTTTACGCCGGGACCGGTTTCGTTATTTATTATTCATTTGAATATCATGTCGGTCTTAATTTCACCGACTTTGATTCCGTTATTATTATTCTATTGGAATAACTTTGTCTATGCAAAGTACCGCATGTGCATGGTGATTTCTTTTGTTATTCCATTCTTTATTATACTCGGTTGGTTAAAGTTTTGACTTCTATACTCCATGAAATTAGTGGAATATCCTTGATATTTGCGCTTCATCCAAATCTTTTCATGAAAATATTCTTCCGAGCATTCTTGAATTTTTACTCCACAAAGCGAAGATCATGTTGACAATTTGGACGTTATTGGTTCCTGGATAAATTAATTCTTGAACTTGTTTTATTGAATTATTATGTCATTGTCATCATCCTCATGTTTATATTATGTTGAAAGTCATCTGTGGCCTGTAGTGCATAGATGGACTTGGTATGATTATGACCAGGGATTATTCGGTATAATCATGACCGTAATGTTACAAATGATGTGGAAAAAGTCCTCATTGGCCCGTAGTGCATTGATGGACAGTTTTTGGTATGATTATGGCTATGGATTCTCTTCGGCCAAGGGTACAAAGATGAATTATTTTATGGCATGATCAGGATCATTGATGAAAATACGATTATCTTTGGCCCGTAGTGCATGGATAATTCGTGGTCGTGATGCTAAAAGAATATCCTTGGCCTGTAGTGCAGGGATGATTTAATGATGTGGATTATTTATTAAGCTGAGTCTCAGCGATAAAAGTGATGAAAAACCTTTTTAAATCATAGAAGATAGTAGATTTTATTCTCTACTTGACTCTTCTAATGGATTGCTTGTTCCGCTGCAGTTAAACTTGATGTTTGTTATATTGTATCAGTTTAACACTGTTGAAGGCTAACGATAATATATTTTGCATTATCTTAGTCATAATATTTCTTACTGGGCTAGTTGAGCTCACCCTTTTCTTTTACTGTTCTCTTCAGGAAATGAGAACGTAGCTGGGACTAGTCGAGGAACAGAGTGATGGTCCTAGATGTTTGCATTAGTAGTCCTCACAATTCTGTGAAATAATGTGATAATAATTGTAATGAGGACTCCTTTTGAGTTTGTATACTCTCTAGTAGACAATATTTGTATTCAAACTCACAGTTTATGTTTTGTCGTATTGTACATGACAGTTGTATTATTAAGTTGTATTTGAATTATATACCATGTATCTGGCGACTCAAGATGGGTGATGTATACCCTATTTTGGGGGCGTCACAGTCTCATTTGAACAAAACAAGTAAACTGGGCTATTAGTTAAATCGACCTAGTGTATTTGTTAGAAAATACAGTGTACACTAATTTGAAATATTTTCAATTGACTATTTCTCATAAAAGACTTCTTAATATGAATATGTTATCATGGGAATATAATTAGAAAATAAGAAAATGGGGGAAGTGTAATCTCCATGATTCCAAGGCAAACTTGCATACTGATAACATGTATCATTTGATTTGAAGCTTGATTTTAACATTATAAGCGACATTTAATAAAGTTTGATAATATATAGTTTGAACCTAATTACTTTTAGAGCACAGAAAAAACATATGACAAAGAAATTTTTGTCATTTATTACTTCAGTGATCAGTCGCAATAGGCAACTTGGATTTATATTAGCCCGCACTAAAACATAAATTTATGGGCTAGCTTTATGTCAAATTTGGCAATCCCTCCATCCCCAAAAGGATGAGCAAAGTACAATATATTAAGAAACATAAAAATAGAGGAAAGATAGTAAAAAAATTTCAAAATTTATCCTTAGTGGCATATTAAATTAAGTGAGAAATACTTTTATTTATTTTATATTAATTGACCCCACTAAATTAAATTTGCCCTTCACTTTATATACTTTATCTCATCCTTTTGGGATAAAAAAAAGTTTGTATCTTCAGTCATCTTTTCGGATAGGGAGGGAGTATGGTCAATTAAATTCAATAAAGCCTTCTTGTTATTTAAAAGCCATTCATGCGTGTCAGAATAGTGATTCTGAAGTTAAGTTTCATATGATTACTGATTATATAAACTTAAATACTTCTGTATGCATTCTGTTTCTTGTAAAACTTTTGTCACATCTGCTATTATGTATTTTATTGTAGGTCTTAATCATATATCAAGTATTTAGGCAGGGCCGGGTGGAGTGTGTGTGCATGCTTGGAGGTGGCTGTGAGATGCACATATATATGCTTTTAATGGATTTGAACTATTTGTACTGTAGATCTTAACCATATATACCAAGTATTTAGGCAGTGCTAGGTGAGCTTGTACGCGTGCTTGAGGGTGGCTACGAGGTGCACATATATATATATATGTTTTAATGTTTCTGAACTTCATTTTTAATTAGTTACGTATTCATCAAAGGTTTGTCCATCATATCTAGAAATTGAAATTTCATTTTAGGATGGATTCAGGGTATATGTAATGATTATAAAAATCAAATAGCACACACCTTGGAGGTGGCATTGAGATGCACATATATATGCTTTTAATGGATTTGAACTATTTGTACTGTAGGTCTTAACCATATATACCAAGTATTTAGGCAGTGCTAGGTGAGCTTGTGCGCTTGCTTGAGGGTGGCTACGAGGTGCATATATATATGCTTTAAAGTTTCTGAACTGCATATTTAATTAGGTACGTATTCATCAAAGGTTTGTGCATCATATCTAGAAATATAATTTCTTTTTAGGAAGGATTCAGGGTATATGTAATGATTATAAAACTCAAACAGCACACACCTTGTGATCTTTCAAAAGGTTTATTGGTAGATAAAATGTGGAAGTATACTGCAATCCGGTTTAAATTATTAATTACCAAAATAATATACTAACAAAAAGTATATTACCTAAATAATATTTTTGTGGTTGTCATCAAAAATAAAAAGATGGTTGTCCAATTGAGAGCGGCCCATCTGGTGTTTATGGACTAGCGGAGTAGTGGCATGTTGTCCTTCCACCGACAGGAGAGGGAAGTGATCGTTGCTCTGTGAAGCCAGCCTAGCGCTATGCCCTCCAGTCTAAGGGTCAAGAGATCCAGGCCTTCGCCTAAAGCCCGTGAACCAACTCCTTACTTGGAATGGGCAAGCCGCTTAATAACCTTGTGCTAAGCCCAACCGCTCCAGGCCAAGCCAACCTCCAACCATCTCAAAGCCCTCACTTGAGTTACAAGCCCGCGTTACAAAGCCCAGCTGATTTTCATTCTTTACTCCTGACTTATAAAGTCTAAATATATTCATGTCTAGACGATGTGGGATAAAAACCTTGAGAATTGTAAGAACAAGTTTAGCTTTCTTCTTATGCGCTCTTCTTTTCTTTCTCATTTTCCCTTTCTTTTGGAACATATGGTAATAAATAATGTGTATCCTATATTGAGACTGATCATTTCTTGGTGTGAATTAAATCATTGTCTTGCTTCTAGCTGTTGTTTGGGGGGCATTTTCAAAGACTTAAAATGTGGAGGGTTTTCATTTCAGTACCACAATCTCATCATTCCCATTTATAGATGTCTTCCACTTTAATGCTTTTGCATATTTAAAAGTTTAAGCTCTTCAATGTTGTACAGATATGGCTAAACACTTAACTAATTATATTGTTCCATCTGTATATGGTTGGTAAAGGGATTTTTGTTATGCTAACACTTTCACATATGAACTCAAGATATAAAACTCGACTGGCAAAGGCACTTCTCAGTGATAATATTAGTCATCACCTCATCGATCTTGTTCTACCTTGAGACAGACGAGTAGTGTCAAGGAAGGAACGAGGGTATTGGTTGGGTCAAGTAACATAAACCTCCAAGAAGTTTAATGTAGAAGTCCCTTAGTTGCGGATATAAATAACAACTCTACATAACTAGCATCTCTTGGCTTTTGATTTATAAATGTTGCTGATTCTTTGCAAATTTAAAGACCATGTTAGGTTAGAATTTTAAATTGTGGAGTTAATCAATATGAAAAATAGTCTTAGAAAGGTAAAAGCTAAAAACCTTAAGTATTATTGGAACAAGTTTTGCTTTCTTCTTATTCCCTCTTTCTCATTATCACATTCTTTAGAAAAATATGGTTTAAGATTCCTATGAATCCAATATTGAGATTAATCATTTCTTGGTGTAAATTGAATCAATTGATTGGCTCCTGGCTCTTGTTTGAGGAGTAAAATAAAATATTGACTACTCTACCGCTTTTGGTTTTCAAACTCTCGTGTGGGTGGATTAGATCCAATGATACTATTATCTCATCATTACCACGATTTTTTACAAAGAACTTTTACATGCCTCTAAATATATTTACATTTTAATCGAGTGTGTAAATGCTATTTTTCTTCGCTTATATCTTTAATGCCTTTTCATATTTTAACAATTTTACTCTTCCATGTTGTAGGGTCAAAGATTCAAGTAACAAATAACATTCCAGAAGTCCCTCAATTCCAGGTATGATTGAAAATATTGGTTAAAAAGTAATCATTGTCTCTCTCACTAAAATGATTCTCTTTTTAGAAATCACGTTACAAATGTTACTCATTGTTAGCAAATTTAAAGAGCATTTAGGTGGGATGATGGGCAATTCGAAATTTATCCTTAGTGGCAGATTACATTAAGTGATGAATACTTTTATTTATTTTATATTAATGGACCCCACTAAATGATATTTGCCCTTCACTTTATATACTTTATCTCATCCTTTCGGGATAAAAAAAAAGTTTGTATCTTTAGTCATCTTTTTGGATTGGGAGGGAGTATGTTCAATTAAATTCAATAAAGCCTTCTTTTTATTTAAAAGCCATTCATTCGTTTCAGAATAGTGATTCTGAAGTTAAGTTTCATATGATTACTGATTATATAAACTTAAATACTTACATATATTACGATTCTTGTAAAACTTTTGTCACGTCTGTTATTATGTATTTTACTTTAGGTCTTAATCATATATCAAGTATTTAGGAAGGGCCGGGTGGAGTGTGTGTGCATGCTAGGAGGTGGCTGTGAGATGCACATATATATGCTTTTAATCGATTTGAACTATTTGTAATGTAGATCTTAACCATATATACCAAGTATTTAGGCAGTGCTAGGTGAGCTTGTGCGCGTGCTTGAGGGTGGCTACGAGGTGCACATATATATATATATATGTTTTAATTTTTCTGAACTGCATGTTTAATTAGTTACATATTCATCAAAGGTTTGTGCATCATATCTAGAAATTGAAATTTCATTTTAGGATGGATTCAAGGTATATGTAATGATTATAAAACTCAAACTGCACACACCTTGGAGTTGGCAGTGAGATGCACATATATATACTTTTAATGGATTTGAACTATTTGTATTATAGGTCTTAACCATATATACCAAGTATTTAAGCGATCTTAGGTGAGTTTGTCTTGGCGTCTTTGAGGGTGGCTACGAGGTGCATATATATATGCTTTAAAGTTTCTGAACTGCATATTTAATTAGGTACGTATTCATCAAAGGTTTGTGCATCATATCTAGAAATATAATTTCTTTTTAGGAAGGATTCAGGGTATATGTAATGATTATAAAACTCAAACAGCACACACCTTGTGATCTTTCAAAAGGTTTATTGGTAGATAAAATGTGGAAGTATACTGCAATCCGGTTTAAATTATTAATTACCAAAATAATATACTAACAAAAAGTATATTACCTAAATAATATTTTTGTGGTTGTCATCAAAAATAAAAAGATGGTTGTCCAATTGAGAGCGGCCCATCTGGTGTTTATGGACTAGCGGAGTAGTGGCATGTTGTCCTTCCACCGACAGGAGAGGGAAGTGATCGTTGCTCTGTGAAGCCAGCCTAGCGCTATGCCCTCCAGTCTAAGGGTCAAGAGATCCAGGCCTTCGCCTAAAGCCCGTGAACCAACTCCTTACTTGGAATGGGCAAGCCGCTTAATAACCTTGTGCTAAGCCCAACCGCTCAGGCCAAGCCAACCTCCAACCATCTCAAAGCCCTCACTTGAGTTACAAGCCCGCGTTAAAAGCCCAAATTGATTTTCATTCTTTACTCCTCGACTTATAAAGTCTAAATATATTCATGTCTGAGATTTATGTGGGATAAAAACCTTGAGAATTGTAAGAACAAGTTTAGCTTTCTTCTTATGCGCTCTTCTTTTTTCTTTCTCATTTTCCTTTCTTTTGGAACATATGGTAATAAATAATGTGTATCCTATATTGAGATTGATCATTTCTTGGTGTGAATTAAATCATTGTCTTGCTTCTAGCTGTTGTTTGGGGCATTTTCAGCACTTAAAATGTTGAGGGTTTTCATTTGCAGCCGCCACAATCTCATCATTCCCATTTATAGATGTCTTCCACTTTAATGCTTTTGCATATTTAAAAGTTTAAGCTCTTCAATGTTGTACAGATATGGCTAAACACTTAACTAATTATATTGTTCCATCTGTATACGGTTGGTAAAGGGATTTTTGTTATGCTAACACTTTCACATATGAACTCAAGATATAAAACTCGACTGGCAAAGGCACTTCTCAGTGATAATATTAGTCATCACCTCATCGATCTTGTTCTACCTTGAGATGCATTTAGTAGTGTCAAGGAAGGAACGAGGGTATTGGTTGGGTCAAGTAACATAAACCTCCAAGAAGTTTAATGTAGAAGTCCCTTAGTTGCGGATATAAATAACAACTCTACATAACTAGCATCTCTTGGCTTTTGATTTATAAATGTTGCTGATTCTTTGCAAATTTAAAGACCATGTTAGGTTAGAATTTTAAATTGTGGAGTTAATCAATATGAAAAATAGTCTTAGAAAGGTAAAAGCTAAAACCTTAAGTATTATTGGAACAAGTTTTGCTTTCTTCTTATTCCCTCTTTCTCATTATCACGTTCTTTAGAAAAATATGGTTTAAGATTCCTATGAATCCAATATTGAGATTAATCATTTCTTGGTGTAAATTGAATCAATTGATTGGCTCCTGGCTCTTGTTTGAGGAGTAAAATAAAAATTGACTACTCTACTACGCTTTTGGTTTTCAAGACCTCGTGTGGGTGGATTAGATCCAATGACTACTATTATCTCATTACCACGATTTATTTACAAAGAACTTTTACATGCCTCTAAATATATTTACATTTTAATCGAGTGTGTAAATGTTATTTACTTTGCTATATCTTTAATGCCTTTTCATATTTTAACAATTTTACTCTTCCATGTTGTAGGGTCAAGGATTCAAGTAACAAATAACATTCCGTAAGTCCCTCAATTCCGTGATCGATTGAAAATATTGGTTAAAAAGTAATCATTGTCTCTCTCACTAAAATGATTCTCTTTTTAGAAATCACGTTACAAATGTTACTCATTGTTAGCAAATTTAAAGAGCATTTAGGTGGGATGATGGGCAATTCGAAATTTATCCTTAGTGGCAGATTACATTAAGTGATGAATACTTTTATTTATTTTATATTAATGGACCCCACTAAATGATATTTGCCCTTCACTTTATATACTTTATCTCATCCTTTCGGGATAAAAAAAATTTGTATCTTTAGTCATCTTTTTTGGATTGGGAGGAGTATGTTCAATTAAATTCAATAAAGCCTTCTTTTTATTTAAAAAGCCATTCATTCGCTTTTGAATAGTGATTCTGAAGTTAAGTTTCATATGATTACTGATTATATACACTTAAATACTTCTGATACATTCTGATTCTTGTAAAACTTTTGTCACGTCTGTTATTATGTATTTTACTTTAGGTCTTAATCATATATCAAGTATTTAGGAAGAGTAGAATTGGAGTGTGTGTGTGTGCATGCTAGGAGGTGGCTGTGAGATGCACATATATATGCTTTTAATCGATTTGAACTATTTGTAATGTAGATCTTAACCATATATACCAAGTATTTAGGCAGTGCTAGGTGAGCTTGTGCGCGTGCTTGAGGGTGGCTACGAGGTGCACATATATATATATGTTTTAATGTTTCTGAACTTCATTTTTAATTAGTTTCGTATTCATCAAAGGTTTGTCCATCATATCTAGAAATTGAAATTTCATTTTAGGATGGATTCGGGGTATATGTAATGATTATAAAATCAAACAAACACACACCTTGGAGGTGGCATTGAGATGCACATATATATTTTTTAATGGATTTGAACTATTTGTACTGTAGGTCTTAACCATATATACCAAGTATTTAGGCAGTGCTAGGTGATCTTGTGCGCTTGCTTGAGGGTGGCTACGAGGTGCATATATATATGCTTTAAAGTTTCTGAACTGCATATTTAATTAGGTACGTATTCATCAAAGGTTTGTGCATCATATCTAGAAATATAATTTCTTTTTAGGAAGGATTCAAGGTATATGTAATGATTATAAAACTCAAACAGCACACACCTTGTGATCTTTCAAAAGGTTTATTGGTAGATAAAATGTGGAAGTATACTGCAATCCGGTTTAAATTATTAATTACCAAAATAATATACTAACAAAAAGTATATTACCTAAATAATATTTTTGTGGTTGTCATCGAAAATAAAAAGATGGTTGTCCAATTGAGAGCGGCCCATCTGGTGTTTATGGACTAGCGGAGTAGTGGCATGTTGTCCTTCCACCGACAGGAGAGGGAAGTGATCGTTGCTCTGTGAAGCCAGCCTAGCGCTATGCCCTCCAGTCTAAGGGTCAAGAGATCCAGGCCTTCGCCTAAAGCCCGTGAACCAACTCCTTACTTGGGATGGGCAAGCCAGTTAATAACCTTGTGCTAAGCCCAACCATCTAGGCCAAGCCAACCTCCAACCATCTCAAAGCCCTCACTTGAGTTACAAGCCCGTGTTACAAAGCCCAGCTGATTTTCATTCTTTACTCCTGACTTATAAAGTCTAAATATATTCATGTCTAGACGATGTGGGATAAAAACCTTGAGAATTGTAAGAACAAGTTTAGCTTTCTTCTTATGCGCTCTTCTTTTCTTTCTCATTTTCCCTTTCTTTTGGAACATATGGTAATAAATAATGTGTATCCTATATTGAGATTGATCATTTCTTGGTGTGAATTAAATCATTGTCTTGCTTCTAGCTGTTGTTTGGGGCATTTTCAGCACTTAAAATGTGGAGGGTTTTCATTTGCAGCCGCCACAATCTCATCATTCCCATTTATAGATGTCTTCCACTTTAATGCTTTTGCATATTTAAAAGTTTAAGCTCTTCAATGTTGTACAGATATGGCTAAACACTTAACTAATTATATTGTTCCATCTGTATACGGTTGGTAAAGGGATTTTTGTTATGCTAACACTTTCACATATGAACTCAAGATATAAAACTCGACTGGCAAAGGCACTTCTCAAAGGATAATATTAGTCATCACCTCATCGATCTTGTTCTACCTTGAGATGCATTTAGTAGTGTCAAGGAAGGAACGAGGGTATTGGTTGGGTCAAGTAACATAAACCTCCAAGAAGTTTAATGTAGAAGTCCCTTAGTTACGGATATAAATAACAACTCTACATAACTATCATCTCTTGGCTTTTGATTTATAAATGTTGCTGATTCTTTGCAAATTTAAAGACCATGTTAGGTTAGAATTTTAAATTGTGGAGTTAATCAATATGAAAAATAGTCTTAGAAAGGTAAAAGCTAAAAACCTTAAGTATTATTGGAACAAGTTTTGCTTTCTTCTTATTCCCTCTTTCTCATTATCACATTCTTTAGAAAAATATGGTTTAAGATTCCTATGAATCCAATATTGAGATTAATCATTTCTTGGTGTAAATTGAATTAATTGATTGGCTCCTGGCTCTTGTTTGGGGAGTAAAATAAAATATTGACTACTCTATCGCTTTTGGTTTTAAGCACCTCGTGTGGGTGGATTAGATCCAACAGCTACTATTATCTCATTAGCACGGTTTATTTACAGCAACTTTTACATGCCTCTAAATATATTTACATTTTAATCGAGTGTGTAAATGCTATTTACTGCTTATATCTTTAATGCCTTTTCATATTTTAACAATTTTACTCTTCCATGTTGTAGGGTCAAGGATTCAAGTAACAAATAACATTCCAGAAGTCCCTCAATTCCAGGTACGATTGAAAATATTGGTTAAAAAGTAATCATTGTCTCTCTCACTAAAATGATTCTCTTTTTAGAAATCACGTTACAAATGTTACTCATTGTTAGCAAATTTAAAGAGCATTTAGGTGGGATGATGGGCAATTCGAAATTTATCCTTAGTGGCAGATTACATTAAGTGATGAATACTTTTATTTATTTTATATTAATGGACCCCACTAAATGATATTTGCCCTTCACTTTATATACTTTATCTCATCCTTTCGGGATAAAAATTTTTTGTATCTTTAGTCATCTTTTTGGATTGGGAGGGAGTATGTTCAATTAAATTCAATAAAGCCTTCTTTTTATTTAAAAGCCATTCATTCGTTTTAATAATAGTGATTCTGAAGTTAAGTTTCATATGATTACTGATTATATAAACTTAAATACTTCTGAATACATTCGATTCTTGTAAAACTTTTGTCACGTCTTATTATTATGTATTTTACTTTAGGTCTTAATCATATATCAAGTATTTAGGAAGGGCCGGGTGGAGTGTGTGTGCATGCTAGGAGGTGGCTGTGAGATGCACATATATATGCTTTTAATCGATTTGAACTATTTGTAATGTAGATCTTAACCATATATACCAAGTATTTAGGCAGTGCTAGGTGAGCTTGTGCGCGTGCTTGAGGGTGGCTACGAGGTGCACATATATATATATATATATGTTTTAATTTTTCTGAACTGCATGTTTAATTAGTTACATATTCATCAAAGGTTTGTGCATCATATCTAGAAATTGAAATTTCATTTTAGGATGGATTCAAGGTATATGTAATGATTATAAAACTCAAACTGCACACACCTTGGAGTTGGCAGTGAGATGCACACATATATACTTTTAATGGATTTAAACTATTTGTATTATAGGTCTTAACCATATATACCAAGTATTTAGGCAGTGCTAGGTGAGTTTGTGCGCGTGCTTGAGGGTGGCTACGAGGTGCATATATATATGCTTTAAAGTTTCTGAACTGCATATTTAATTAGGTACGTATTCATCAAAGGTTTGTGCATCATATCTAGAAATATGATTTCTTTTTAGGAAGGATTCAGGTTATATGTAATGATTATAAAACTCAAACAGCACACACCTTGTGATCTTTCAAAAGGTTTATTGGTAGATAAAATGTGGAAGTATACTGCAATCCGGTTTAAATTATTAATTACCAAAATAATATACTAACAAAAAGTATATTACCTAAATAATATTTTTGTGGTTGTCATCGAAAATAAAAAGATGGTTGTCCAATTGAGAGCGGCCCATCTGGTGTTTATGGACTAATGCGGAGTAGTGGCATGTTGTCCTTCCACCGAGCGGAGAGGGAAGTGATCGTTGCTCGTGAAAGCCAAATTTAGCGCTATGCCCTCCGTCTAAGGGTCAAGAGATCCGTGCCTTCGCCTAAAGCCCGTGAACCAACTCCTTACTTGGAATGGGCAAGCCGCTTAATAACCTTGTGCTAAGCCCAACCGCCTGTGCCAAGCCAACCTCCAACCATCTCAAAGCCCTCACTTGAGTTACAAGCCCGCGTTACAAAGCCCAAATGATTTTCATTCTTTACTCCTCGACTTATAAAGTCTAAATATATTCATGTCTAGAGGCGATGTGGGATAAAAACCTTGAGAATTGTAAGAACAAGTTTAGCTTTCTTCTTATGCGCTCTTCTTTTTTTTTCTCATTTTCCCTTTCTTTTGGAACATATGGTAATAAATAATGTGTATCCTATATTGAGATTGATCATTTCTTGGTGTGAATTAAATCATTGTCTTGCTTCTAGTCATTGTTTGGGGCATTTTCAAAGACTTAAAATGTGGAGGTTTTTCATTTGCGTATACAATCTCATCATTCCCATTTATAGATGTCTTCCACTTTAATGCTTTTGCATATTTAAAAGTTTAAGCTCTTCAATGTTGTATGCGATATGGCTAAACACTTAACTAATTATATTGTTCCATCTCAGATACTACGGTTGGTAAAGGGATTTTTGTTATGCTAACACTTTCACATATGAACTCAAGATATAAAACTCGACTGGCAAAGGCACTTCTCAGTGATAATATTAGTCATCACCTCATCGATCTTGTTCTACCTTGAGATGCATTTAGTAGTGTCAAGGAAGGAACGAGGGTATTGGTTGGGTCAAGTAACATAAACCTCCAAGAAGTTTAATGTAGAAGTCCCTTAGTTGCGGATATAAATAACAACTCTACATAACTAGCATCTCTTGGCTTTTGATTTATAAATGTTGCTGATTCTTTGCAAATTTAAAGACCATGTTAGGTTAGAATTTTAAATTGTGGAGTTAATCAATATGAAAAATAGTCTTAGAAAGGTAAAAGCTAAAAACCTTAAGTATTATTGGAACAAGTTTTGCTTTCTTCTTATTCCCTCTTTCTCATTATCACGTTCTTTAGAAAAATATGGTTTAAGATTCCTATGAATCCAATATTGAGATTAATCATTTCTTGGTGTAAATTGAATCAATTGATTGGCTCTGGCTCTTGTTTGAGGAGTAAAATAAAAATTGACTACTCTACCGCTTTTGGTTTTCAAAGACCTCGTGTGGGTGGATTAGATCCAATGACTACTATTATCTCATTACCACGATTTATTTACAAAGAACTTTTACATGCCTCTAAATATATTTACATTTTAATCGAGTGTGTAAATGCTATTTACTGCTTATATCTTTAATGCCTTTTCATATTTTAACAATTTTACTCTTCCATGTTGTAGGGTCAAGGATTCAAGTAACAAATAACATTCCAGAAGTCCCTCAATTCCGATACGATTTGAAAATATTGGTTAAAAAGTAATCATTGTCTCTCTCACTAAAATGATTCTCTTTTTAGAAATCACGTTACAAATGTTACTCATTGTTAGCAAATTTAAAGAGCATTTAGGTGGGATGATGGGCAATTCGAAATTTATCCTTAGTGGCAGATTACATTAAGTGATGAATACTTTTATTTATTTTATATTAATGGACCCCACTAAATGATATTTGCCCTTCACTTTATATACTTTATCTCATCCTTTCGGGATAAAAAAAAAGTTTGTATCTTTAGTCATCTTTTTGGATTGGGAGGGAGTATGTTCAATTAAATTCAATAAAGCCTTCTTTTTATTTAAAAGCCATTCATTCGTTTCAGAATAGTGATTCTGAAGTTAAGTTTCATATGATTACTGATTATATACACTTAAATACTTCTGTATACATTCTGATTCTTGTAAAACTTTTGTCACGTCTGTTATTATGTATTTTACTTTAGGTCTTAATCATATATCAAGTATTTAGGAAGGGCCGGGTGGAGTGTGTGTGCATGCTAGGAGGTGGCTGTGAGATGCACATATATATGCTTTTAATCGATTTGAACTATTTGTAATGTAGATCTTAACCATATATACCAAGTATTTAGGCAGTGCTAGGTGAGCTTGTGCGCGTGCTTGAGTGTGGCTACGAGGTGCACATATATATATATATATATATGTTTTAATGTTTCTGAACTTCATTTTTAATTAGTTACGTATTCATCAAAGGTTTGTGCATCATATCTAGAAATTGAAATTTCATTTTAGGATGGATTCAGGGTATATGTAATGATTATAAAACTCAAACTGCACACACCTTGGAGTTGGCAGTGAGATGCACACATATATACTTTTAATGGATTTGAACTATTTGTATTATAGGTCTTAACCATATATACCAAGTATTTAGGCAGTGCTAGGTGAGTTTGTGCGCGTGTTTGAGGGTGGCTACGAGGTGCATATATATATGCTTTAAAGTTTTTGAACTGCATATTTAATTAGGTACGTATTCATCAAAGGTTTGTGCATCATATCTAGAAATATAATTTCTTTTTAGGAAGGATTCAAGGTATATGTAATGATTATAAAACTCAAACAGCACACACCTTGTGATCTTTCAAAAGGTTTATTGGTAGATAAAATGTGGAAGTATCTTTGCAATCCGGTTTAAATTATTAATTACCAAAATAATATACTAACAAAAAGTATATTACCTAAATAATATTTTTGTGGTTGTCATCGAAAATAAAAAAAAGATGGTTGTCCAATTGAGAGCGGCCCATCCGGGTGTTTATGGACTAAGCGGAGTAGTGGCATGTTGTCCTTCCACCGACAGCGAGAGAGGAAGTGATCGTTGCTCTGTGAAGCCGCCTAGCGCTATGCCCTCCAGGTCCTAAGGGTCAAGAGATCCAGTGCCTTCGCCTAAAGCCCGTGAACCAACTCCTTACTTGGGATGGGCAAGCCAGTTAATAACCTTGTGCTAAGCCCAACCATCTAGGCCAAGCCAACCTCCAACCATCTCAAAGCCCTCACTTGAGTTACAAGCCCGCGTTACAAAGCCCAGCTGATTTTCATTCTTTACTCCTGACTTATAAAGTCTAAATATATTCATGTCTAGACGATGTGGGATAAAAACCTTGAGAATTGTAAGAACAAGTTTAGCTTTCTTCTTATCTTTCTTCTTTTCTTTCTCATTTTCCCTTTCTTTTGGAACATATGGTAATAAATAATGTGTATCCTATATTGAGATTGATCATTTCTTGGTGTGAATTAAATCATTGTCTTGCTTCTAGCTGTTGTTTGGGGAATTTTCAGCACTTAAAATGTGGAGTGTTTTCATTTGCAGCCGCCACAATCTCATCATTCCCATTTATAAATGTCTTCCACTTTAATGCTTTTGCATATTTAAAAGTTTAAGCTCTTCCATGTTGTACAGATATGGCTAAACACTTAACTAATTATATTGTTCCATCTGTATATGGTTGGTAAAGGGATTTTTGTTATGCTAACACTTTCACATATGAACTCAAGATATAAAACTCGAATGGCAAAGGCACTTCTCAGTGATAATATTAGTCATCACCTCATCGATCTTGTTCTACCTTGAGATGCATTTAGTAGTGTCAAGGAAGGAACGAGGGTATTGGTTGGGTCAAGTAACATAAACCTCCAAGAAGTTTAATGTAGAAGTCCCTTAGTTAGCGGATATAAATAACAACTCTACATAACTATCATCTCTTGGCTTTTGATTTATAAATGTTGCTGATTCTTTGCAAATTTAAAGACCATGTTAGGTTAGAATTTTAAATTGTGGAGTTAATCAATATGAAAAATAGTCTTAGAAAGGTAAAAGCTAAAAACCTTAAGTATTATTGGAACAAGTTTTGCTTTCTTCTTATTCCCTCTTTCTCATTATCACATTCTTTAGAAAAATATGGTTTAAGATTCCTATGAATCCAATATTTGAGATTAATCATTTCTTGGTGTAAATTGAATTAATTGATTGGCTCCTGGCTCTTGTTTGAGGATTAAAATAAAATATTGACTACTCTACGCTTTTGGTTTTCAGCACCTCGTGTGGGTGGATTAGATCCAACAGCTACTATTATCTCATTACCACGATTTATTTACAGCAACTTTTACATGCCTCTAAATATATTTACATTTTAATCGAGTGTGTAAATGCTATTTACTGCTTATATCTTTAATGCCTTTTCATATTTTAACAATTTTACTCTTCCATGTTGTAGGGTCAAGGATTCAAGTAACAAATAACATTCCAGAAGTCCCTCAATTCCGTGTGATTGAAAATATTGGTTAAAAAGTAATCATTGTCTCTCTCACTAAAATGATTCTCTTTTTAGAAATCACGTTACAAATGTTACTCATTGTTAGCAAATTTAAAGAGCATTTAGGTGGGATGATGGGCAATTCGAAATTTATCCTTAGTGGCAGATTACATTAAGTGATGAATACTTTTATTTATTTTATATTAATGGACCCCACTAAATGATATTTGCCCTTCACTTTATATACTTTATCTCATCCTTTCGGGATAAAAATTTTTTGTATCTTTAGTCATCTTTTTGGATTGGGAGGGAGTATGTTCAATTAAATTCAATAAAGCCTTCTTTTTATTTAAAAGCCATTCATTCGTTTCAGAATAGTGATTCTGAAGTTAAGTTTCATATGATTACTGATTATATAAACTTAAATACTTATGTATACATTCTGATTCTTGTAAAACTTTTGTCACGTCTATTATTATGTATTTTACTTTAGGTCTTAATCATATATCAAGTATTTAGGAAGGGCCGGGTGGAGTGTGTGTGCATGCTAGGAGGTGGCTGTGAGATGCACATATATATGCTTTTAATCGATTTGAACTATTTGTAATGTAGATCTTAACCATATATACCAAGTATTTAGGCAGTGCTAGGTGAGCTTGTGCGCGCGGTTGAGGGTGGCTACGAGGTGCACATATATATATATATATTTTTTTTTTCCGAATCGCATGTTTAATTAGTTACATATTCATCAAAGGTTTGTGCATCATATCTAGAAATTGAAATTTCATTTTAGGATGGATTCAGGGTATATGTAATGATTATAAAACTCAAACTGCACACACCTTGGAGTTAAGCGTTGAGATGCACACATATATACTTTTAATGGATTTAAACTATTTGTATTATAGGTCTTAACCATATATACCAAGTATTTAGGCAGTGCTAGGTGAGTTTGTGCGCGTGCTTGAGGGTGGCTACGAGGTGCATATATATATGCTTTAAAGTTTCTGAACTGCATATTTAATTAGGTACGTATTCATCAAAGGTTTGTGCATCATATCTAGAAATATGATTTCTTTTTAGGAAGGATTCAGGGTATATGTAATGATTATAAAACTCAAACAGCACACACCTTGTGATCTTTCAAAAGGTTTATTGGTAGATAAAATGTGGAAGTATACTGCAATCCGGTTTAAATTATTAATTACCAAAATAATATACTAACAAAAAGTATATTACCTAAATAATATTTTTGTGGTTGTCATCAAAAATAAAAAGATGGTTGTCCAATTGAGAGCGGCCCATCTGGTGTTTATGGACTAATGAGTAAGTGGCATGTTGTCCTTCCACCGGCGGCGGAGAGAGAGGAAGTGATCGTTGCTCTGTGAAGCCAGCCTAGCGCTATGCCCTCCAGTCTAAGGGTCAAGAGATCCAGGCCTTCGCCTAAAGCCCGTGAACCAACTCCTTACTTGGAATGGGCAAGCCAGTTAATAACCTTGTGCTAAGCCCAACCGTCTAGGCCAAGCCAACCTCCAACCATCTCAAAGCCCTCACTTGAGTTACAAGCCCGCGTTAAAAGCCCAAATGATTTTCATTCTTTACTCCCGACTTATAAAGTCTAAATATATTCATGTCTGTAGGCGATGTGGGATAAAAACCTTGAGAATTGTAAGAACAAGTTTAGCTTTCTTCTTATGCGCTTTTCTTTTCTTTCTCATTTTCCCTTTCTTTTGGAACATATGGTAATAAATAATGTGTATCCTATATTGAGATTGATCATTTCTTGGTGTGAATTAAATCATTGTCTTGTTTCTAGTCATTGTTTGGGGCATTTTCAAAGACTTAAAATGTGGAGGGTTTTCATTTGTACGGCCCACACAATCTCATCATTCCCATTTATAGATGTCTTCCACTTTAATGCTTTTGCATATTTAAAAGTTTAAGCTCTTCAATGTTGTGATGAGATATGGCTAAACACTTAACTAATTATATTGTTCCATCTCAGATCTACTTGGTAAAGGGATTTTTGTTATGCTAACACTTTCACATATGAACTCAAGATATAAAACTCGATTGGCAAAGGCACTTCTCGGTGATAATATTAGTCATCACCTCATCGATCTTGTTCTACCTTGAGATGCATTTAGTAGTGTGTCAGGGAAGGAACGAGGGTATTGGTTAGGTCAAGTAACATAAACCTCCAAGAAGTTTAATGTAGAAGTCCCTTAGTTGCGGATATAAATAACAACTCTACATAACTAGCATCTCTTGGCTTTTGATTTATAAATGTTGCTGATTCTTTGCAAATTTAAAGACCATGTTAGGTTAGAATTTTAAATTGTGGAGTTAATCAATATGAAAAATAGTCTTAGAAAGGTAAAAGCTAAAAACCTTAAGTATTATTGGAACAAGTTTTGCTTTCTTCTTATTCCTCTTTCTCATTATCACGTTCTTTTAGAAAAATATGGTTTAAGATTCCTATGAATCCAATATTGAGATTAATCATTTCTTGGTGTAAATTGAATCAATTGATTGGCTCCTCGGCTCTTGTTTGAGGAGTAAAATAAAAATTGACTACTCTACCGCTTTTGGTTTTCAAAGACTTCGTGTGGGTGGATTAGATCCAATGACTACTATTATCTCATTACCACGATTTATTTACAAAGAACTTTTACATGCCTCTAAATATATTTACATTTTAATCGAGTGTGTAAATGCTATTTATCGCTTATATCTTTAATGCCTTTTCATATTTTAACAATTTTACTCTTCCATGTTGTAGTAGGGTCAAGGATTCAAGTAACAAATAACATTCCGTAAGTCCCTCAATTCCGTGTACGATTGAAAATATTGGTTAAAAAGTAATCATTGTCTCTCTCACTAAAATGATTCTCTTTTTAGAAATCACGTTAAAAATGTTACTCATTGTTATCAAATTTAAAGAGCATTTAGGTGGGATGATGGGCAATTCGAAATTTATCCTTAGTGGCAGATTACATTAAGTGATGAATACTTTTATTTATTTTATATTAATGGACCCCACTAAATGATATTTGCCCTTCACTTTATATACTTTATCTCATCCTTTTGGGATAAAAAAAAGTTTGTATCTTTAGTCATCTTTTTTTGATTGGGAGGAGTATGTTCAATTAAATTCAATAAAGCCTTCTTTTTTTTAAAAAGCCATTCATTCGCTTCGAATAGTGATTCTAAAGTTAAGTTTCATATGATTACTGATTATATAAACTTAAATACTTCTGAATACATTCGATTCTTGTAAAACTTTTGTCACGTCTGTTTATTATGTATTTTACTTTAGGTCTTAATCATATATCAAGTATTTAGGAAGGGTAGGATTGGAGTGTGTGTGCATGCTAGAGGTGGTCATGAGATGCACATATATATGCTTTTAATCGATTTGAACTATTTGTAATGTAGATCTTAACCATATATACCAAGTATTTAGGCAAAGTGCTAGGTGAGCTTGCATGCGTGCGTGTTTGTGTGGCTACGAGGTGCACATATATATATATATTTTTAATTTTTCCTCGAATCGCATGTTTAATTAGTTACATATTCATCAAAGGTTTGTGCATCATATCTAGAAATTGAAATTTCATTTTAGGATGGATTCAAGGTATATGTAATGATTATAAAACTCAAACCACACACACCTTGGAGTTGGCGTTGAGATGCACATATATATACTTTTTTATGGATTTAAACTATTTGTATTATAGGTCTTAACCATATATACCAAGTATTTAGGCAAAGGCTAGGTGAGTTTGTGCGCGCGTGTTTGAGGGGCTGGCTACGAGGTGCATATATATATGCTTTAAAGTTTCTGAATCGCATATTTAATTAGGTACGTATTCATCAAAGGTTTGTGCATCATATCTAGAAATATGATTTCTTTTTAGGAAGGATTCAAGGTATATGTAATGATTATAAAACTCAAACAAACACACCTTGTGATCTTTCAAAAGGTTTATTGGTAGATAAAATGTGGAAGTATACCGCAATCCGGTTTAAATTATTAATTACCAAAATAATATACTAACAAAAGTATATTACCTAAATAATATTTTTGTGGTTGTCATCGAAAATAAAAAGATGGTTGTCCAATTGAGAGCGGCCCATCCGGTGTTTATGGACTAATGGGTAGTGGCATGTTGTCCTTCCACCGACGGAGAGAGGAAGTGATCGTTGCTTCTCGTGAAGCCAACCTAGCGCTATGCCCTCCATCCTAAGGGTCAAGAGATCCGTGCCTTCGCCTAAAGCCCGTGAACCAACTCCTTACTTGGAATGGGCAAGCCAGCTTAATAACCTTGTGCTAACCTCCCAACTCAAAGCCCTCACTGAGTTACAAGCCAAGCCAACCTCATTCAACCATCTATAAAGCCCTCACTGTCTGAAGTTACAAAAACCGAGAATTAAGAAAAGCTTTCCAAATGATTTTCATTCTTTTTTCCCTTTTCTTTTGACTTATAAAGTCTAAATATATTCATGTCATTGTCGATGTGGGATAAAACCTTGAGAATTGTAAGAACACAATCTCATCAGTTTATAGATGTCTTCCACTTTAATGCTTTTGCTTATTTAAAAGTTTAAGCTCTTCAATGTTGTGTACTGATATGGCTAAACACTAACACCATCATATTGAACTTTTGTTAGATATAAAAACTCGACTGGCAAATGCACTTCTCAGTGATAATATTAGTCATCACCTCATCGATCTTGTTCTACCTTGAGACAAACGAGTAGTGTCAAGGAAGGAACGAGGGTATTGGTTGGGTCAAGTAACATAAACCTCCAAGAAGTTTAATGTAGAAGTCCCTTAGTTGCGGATATAAATAACAACTCTACATAACTAGCATCTCTTGGCTTTTGATTTATAAATGTTGCTGATTCTTTGCAAATTTAAAGATCATGTTAGGTTAGAATTTTAAATTGTGGAGTCTATCAATATGAAAAATCGTCTTAGAAAGGTAAAAGGTAAAAACCTTAAGCATTATTGGAACAAGTTTTGCTTTCTTCTTATTCCCTCTTTCTCATTATCACATTCTTTAGAAAAATATGGTTTAAGATTCCTATGAATCCAATATTGAGATTAATCATTTCTTGGTGTAAATTGAATTAATTGATTGGCTCCTGGCTCTTGTTTGAGGAGTAAAATAAAATATTGACTACTCTACCGCTTTTGGTTTTCAGCACCTCGTGTGGGTGGATTAGATCCAACAGCTACTATTATCTCATTACCACGGTTTATTTATAGCAACTTTTACATGCCTCTAAATATATTTACATTTTAATCGAGTGTGTAAATGCTACTTACTGCTTATATCTTTAATGCCTTTTCATATTTTAAGATTTTTACTCTTCCATGTTATAGGGTCAAGGATTCAAGTAATAAATAACATTCCAGAAGTCCCTCAATTCCAGGTACGATTGAAAATATTGGTTAAAAATCAATCATTGTCTCTCTCACTAAAATGATTCTCTTTTTAGAAATCACGTTACAAATGTTACTCATTGTTAGCAAATTTAAAGAGCATTTAGGTGGGATGATGGGCTATTCGAAATTTATCCTTAGTGGCAGATTACATTAAGTGATGAATACTTTTCTTTATTTTATATTAATGGACCCCACTAAATGATATTTGCCCTTCACTTTGTATACTTTATCTCATCCTTTTGGGATAAAAAAAAGTTTGTATCTTTAGTTATCTCTTTGGATAGGGAGGGAGTATGTTCAATTAAATTCAATAAAGCCTTTTTTTTATTTAAAAGCCATTCATTCGTTTCAGAATAGTGATTCTGAAGTTAAGTTTCATATGATTACTGATTATATAAACTTAAATACTTCTGTATACATTTTGATTCTTGTAAAACTTTTGTCACATCTGCTATTATGTATTTTACTTTAGGTCTTAATCATATATCAAGTATTTAGGCAGGGCCGGGTGGAGTATGTGTGAATGCTAGGAGGTGGCTGTGAGATGCATATATATATGCTTTTAATCGATTTGAACTATTTGTACTGTAGATCTTAACCATATATACCAAGTATTTAGGCAGTGCTAGGTGAGCTTGTGCGCGTGCTTGAGGGTGGCTACGAGGTGCACATATATATATGTTTTAATTTTTCTGAACTACATGTTTAATTAGTTACATATTCATCAAAGGTTTGTGCATCATATCTAGAAATTGAAATTTCATTTTAGGATGGATTCAGGGTATATGTAATGATTATAAAACTCAAACTGCACACACCTTGGAGGTGGCAGTGAGATGCACACATATATACTTTTAATGGATTTGAACTATTTGTATTGTAGGTCTTAACCATATATACCAAGTATTTAGGCAGTGCTAGGTGAGGTTGTGCGCGTGCTTGAGGGTGGCTACGAGGTGCATATATATATGCTTTAAAGTTTCTGAACTGCATGTTTAATTAGGTACGTATTCATCAAAGGTTTGTGCATCATATCTAGAAATATAATTTCTTTTTAGGAAGGATTCAACGTATATGTAATGATTATAAAACTCAAACAGCACACACCTTGTGATCTTTCAAAAGGTTTATTGGTAGATAAAATGTGGAATTATACTGCAATCCGGTTTAAATTATTAATTACCAAAATAATATACTAACAAAAAGTATATTACCTAAATAATATTTTTGTGGTTGTCATCGAAAATAAAAAGATGGTTGTCCAATTGAGAGCGGCCCATCTGGTGTTTATGGACTATAGGAGTAGTGGCATGTTGTCCTTCCACCTACAGGAGAGGGAAGTGATCGCCTGCTGTGAAGCCAAACTAGCGCTTATGCCCTCCAGCCTAAGGGTCAATAGATCTAGGCCTTCGCCCAAAGCCCGTGAACCAACTCCTTACTTGGAATGGGCAAGCCATTTAATAACCTTGTGCTAAGCCCAACCGCCTGTGCCAAGCCAACCTCCAACCATCTCAAAGCCCTCACTTGAGTTACAGTGCCCGCTGTTATAAAGCCCAAATGATTTTCATTCATTACTCCTGACTTATAAAGTCTGAATATATTCATGTCTAGACGATGTGGGATAAAAACCTTGAGAATTGTAAGAACAAGTTTAGCTTTCTTCTTATGCGCTCTTCTTTTCTTTCTCATTTTCCCTTTCTTTTGGAACATATGGTAATAAATAATGTGTATCCTATATTGAGATTGATCATTTCTTGGTGTGAATTAAATCATTGTCTTGCTTCTAGCTGTTGTTTGGGGCATTTTCAGCACTTAAAATGTGGAGGGTTTTCATTTTCAGCCGCCACAATCTCATCATTCCCATTTATAGATGTCTTCCACTTTAATGCTTTTGCATATTTGAAAGTTTAAGCTCTTCCATGTTGTACAGATTTGGCTAGACTCTTATCTAATTATATTGTTCCATCTGTATACGGTTGGTAAAGGGATTTTTGTCATGCTAACACTTTCACATATGAACTCAAGATATAAAACTCGACTGGTAAAGGCACTTCTCAGTGATAATATTAGTCATCGCCTCATCGGTCTTCTTCTACCTTGAGACAGACAAGTAGTGTTAAGGAAGGAACGAGGGTATTGGTTGGGTCAAATAACATAAGCCTCCAAGAAGTTTAATACAGAAGTCCTTTAGTTGCAGATATAAATAACAACTCTGCTTAACTATCATCTCTTGGCTTTTAATTTATAAATGTTGCTGATTCTTTGCAAATTTAAATACCATGTTATGTTAGAATTTTAAATTGTGGAGTCTATCAATATGAAAAATAGTCTTACAAAGGTAAAAGGTAAAAACCTTAAGCATTATTGGAACAAGTTTTGGTTTCTTCTTATTCCCTCTTTCTCATTATCACATTCTTTAGAAAAATATGGTTTAAGATTCCTATGAATCCAATATTTAGATTAATCATTTCTTGGTATAAATTGAATCAATTGATTGGCTCCTTGCTCTTGTTTGAGGAGTAAAATAAAATATTGACTACTCTACCGCTTTTGGTTTTCAGCACCTCATGTGGATGGATTAGATCCAACAGCTACCATTATCTCATTACCTCGATTTATTTACAGCACTTTTTACATCCTCTAAATATATTTACATTTTAATCGAGTGTGTAAATGCTACTTATCGCTTATATCTTTAATGCCTTTTCATATTTTAACAATTTTACTCTTCCATGTTGTAGGGTCAAGGATTCAAGTAACAAATAACATTCCAGAGTCCCTCAATTCTAGGTACGATTGAAAATATTGGTTAAAAAATAATCATTGTCTCTCTCACTAAAATGATTCTCTTTTTAGAAATCACGTTACAAATGTTACTCATTGTTAGCAAATTTAAAGAGCATTTAGGTGGGATGATGGGCAATTCGAAATTTATCCTTAGTGGCAGATTACATTAAGTTATGAATACTTTTATTTATTTTATATTAATGGACCCCACTAAATGATATTTGCCCTTCACTTTATATACTTTATCTCATCCTTTTGGGATAAAAAAAAAGTTTGTATCTTTAGTCATCTTTTTGGATAGGGAGGGAGTATGTTCAATTAAATTCAATAAAGCCTTCTTTTTATTTAAAAGCCATTCATTCGTTTCAGAATAGTGATTCTGAAGTTAAGTTTCATATGATTACTGGTTATATAAACTTAAATACTTCTGTATGCATTCTGATTCTTGTAAAACTTTTGTCACATCTGCTATTATGTATTTTACTTGAGGTCTTAATCATATATCAAGTATTTAGGCAGGGCCAGGTGGAGTGTGTGTGCATGCTAGGAGGTGGTTGTGAGATGCACATATATATGCTTTTAATCGATTTGAACTATTTTTATTGTAGATCTTAACCATATATACCAAGTATTTAAGCAGTGCTAGGTGAGCTTGTGCGCGTGCTTGAGGGTGGCTACGAGGTGCACATATATATATGTTTTAATTTTTCTGAACTACATGTTTAATTAGTTACATATTCATCAAAGGTTTGTGCATCATATCTAGAAATTGAAATTTCATTTTAGGATGGATTCAGGGTATATGTATTGATTATAAAACTCAAACTGCACACACCTTGGAGGTGGCAGTGAGATGCAAACATATATACTTTTAATGGATTTGAACTATTTGTATTGTAGGTCTTAGCCATATATACCAAGTATTTAGGCAGTGCTAGGTGAGTTTGTGCGCGTGCTTGAGGGTGGCTACGAGGTGCATATATATATGCTTTAAAGTTTCTGAACTGCATGTTTAATTAGGTATGTATTCATCAAAGGTTTGTGCATCATATCTAGAAATATAATTTCTTTTTAGGAAGGAATCAGCGTATATGTAATGATTATAAAACTCAAACAGCACACACCTTGTGATCTTTCAAAAGGTTTATTGGTAGATAAAATGTGGAATTATACTGCTATCCGATTTAAATTATTAATTACCAAAATAATATACTACCAAAAAGTATATTACCTAGATAATATTTTTGTGGTTGCCATCGAAAATAAAAAGATGGTTGTCCAATTGAGAGCGGCCCATCTGGTGTTTATGGACTAGCGGAGTAGTGGCATGTTGTCCTTCCACCGACAGGAGAGGGAAGTGATCGCTGCTCTGTGAAGCCAACCTAGCACTATGCCCTCCACTCTAAGGGTCAAGAGATCCAGGCCTTCGCCTAAAGCCCGTGACCCAACTCTTTACTTGGAATGGGCAAGCCATTTAATAACCCTGTGCTAAGCCCAACAGTCTAGGCCAAGCCAACTTCCAACCATCTCAAAACCCTCACTCGAGTTACAGGCCCGCGTTACAAAGCCCAACTGATTTTCATTCATTACTCCTGACTTATAAATTCTAAATATGTTCATGTCTAGACGATGTGGGATAAAAACCTTGAGAATTGTAAGAACAAGTTTAGCTTTCTTCTTATGCGCTCTTTCTTTTCTTTCTCATTTTCCCCTTCTTTTGGAACATATGGTAATGAATAATGTGAATCCTATATTGAGATTGATAATTTCTTGGTGTGAATTGAATCATTGTCTGACTTCTAGCTGTTGATTGGGGCATTTTTAGCACTTAAAATGTGGAGGGTTTTCATCTGCAGCCGCCACAATCTCATCATTCCCATTTATAGATGTCTCCCACTTTAATGCTTTTGCATATTTAAAAGTTTAAGCTCTTCCATGTTGTACAAATATGGCTAGACTCTTAACTAATTATATTGTTCCATCTGTATACGGTTGGTAAAGGGATTTTTGTCATGCTAACACTTTCACATATGAACTCAAGATATAAAACTCGACTGTCAAAGGCACTTCTCAGTGATAATATTTGTCATCGCCTCATCAGTCTTCTTCTACCTTGATACATACAAGTAGTGTTAAGGAATGAACGAGGGTATTGGTTGGGTCAAGTAACATAAGCCTCCAAGAAGTTTAATATAGAAGTCCCTTAGTTGCATATATAAAACAACAACTCGCTTAACTATCATCTCTTGGCTTTTGATTTATAAATGTTGCTGATTCTTTGCAAATTTAAAGACCATGTTAGGTTAGAATTTTAAATTGTGGAGTCTATCAATATGAAAAATAGTCTTAGAAATGTAAAAGGTAAAAACCTTAAGCATTATTGGAACAAGTTTTGGTTTCTTCTTATTCCCTCTTTCTCATTATCACATTCTTTAGAAAAATATGGTTTAAGATTCCTATGAATCCAATATTGAGATTAATCATTTCTTGGTGTAAATTGAATCAATTGATTGGCTCTTGCTCTTGTTTGAGGAGTAAAATAAAATATTGACTACTCTACCGCTTTTGGTTTTCAACACCTCGTGTGGGTGGATTAGATCCAACAACTACCATTATCTCATTACCACGATTTATTTACAGCAACTTTTACATGCCAATAAATATATTTACATTTTAATCGAGTGTGTAAATGCTACTTACTGCTTATATCTTTAATGCCTTTTCATATTTTAAGAATTTTACTCTTCCATGTTATAGGGTCAAGGATTCAAGTAATAAATAACATTCCAGAAGTCCCTCAATTCCGTGTACGATTGAAAATATTGGTTAAAATCAATCATTGTCTCTCTCACTAAAATGATTCTCTTTTTAGAAATCACGTTACAAATGTTACTCATTGTTAGCAAATTTAAAGAGCATTTAGGTGGGATGATGGGCTATTCAAAATTTATCCTTAGTGACAAATTACATTAAGTGATGAATACTTTTATTTATATTATATTAATGGACCCCACTAAATGATATTTGCCCTTCACTTTATATACTTTATCTCATCCTTTTGGGATAAAAAAAAGTTTGTATCTTTAGTCATCTTTTTTTTGGATAGGAGGAATATGTTCAATTAAATTCAATAAAGCGTTCTTTTTATTTAAAAGCCATTCATTCATTTCAGAATAGTGATTCTGAAGTTAAGTTTCATATGATTACTGATTATATAAACTTAAATATTTCAATATGCATTATGATTCTTGTAAAACTTTTGTCACACCTGTTATTATGTATTTTACTTTAGGTCTTAATCATATATCAAGTATTTAGGCAGGGCCGGGTGGATTGTGTGTGCATGCTAGGAGGTGACTGTGAGATGCACATATATATGCTTTTAGTCGATTTGAACTATTTGTACTGTAGATCTTAACCATATATACCAAGTATTTAGGCAAAGTTAGTGAGCTTGTGCACGTGCTTGAGGGTGGCTACGAGGTGCACATATATATATATGTTTTAATTTTTCTGAACTGCATGTTTAATTAGTTACATATTCATCAAAGGTTTGTGCATCATATCTAAAAATAGAAATTTCATTTTAGGATGGATTCAGGGTATATGTAATGATTATATAACTCAAACTGCACACACCTTGGAGGTGGCAGTGAGATGCACACATGTATACTTTTAATGGATTTGAACTATTTGTATTGTAGGTCTTAACCATATATACCAAGTATTTAAGCAGTGCTAGGTGAGTTTGTGTGCGTGCTTGAGGGTGGCTACGAGGTGCATATATATATGCTTTAATGTTTCAAATCGCATGTTTAATTAGGTACGTATTCATCAAAGGTTTGTGCATCATATCTAGAAATATAATTTCTTTTTAGGAAGGATTCAACGATATGTATGGATTATAAAACTCAAACAAAGACACACCTTGTGATCTTTCAAAAGGTTTATTGGTAGATAAAATGTGGAATTATACTCGCTATCCGGTTTAAATTATTAATTACCAAAATAATATACTACCAAAAAGTATATTACCTAAATAATATTTTTGTGCTTGCCATCGAAAATAAAAATATATGGTTGTCCAATTGAGAGCGGACCATCCGGTGTTTTTATGGACTAAATGGAGTAGTGGAATGTCGTCCTTCCACCGACAGTGAGAGAGGAAGTGTTCACGCTCTGTGAAGCCAACCTAGGGCTATGCCTTCTCCATTCTAAGGGTCAAGAGATCCAGGCCTTCGCCTAAAGCCCGTGACCCAACTCCTTACTTGGAATGGGCAAGCCATTTAATAACCTTGTGCTAAGCCCAACCGTCTAGGCCAAGCCAAACTCCAAACATCTCAAAGCCCTCACTTGAGTTACAGTGCCCCGCGCTACAAAAGCCCAACTGATTTTCATTCATTACTCCCCGACTTATAAATTCTAAATATGTTCATGTCTAGACAATGTGGGATAAAAACCTTGAGAATTGTAAGAACAAGTGTAGCTTTCTTCTTATGCTCTTTTTTTTTCTTTCTCATTTCCACCTTCTTTTGGAACATATAGTAATGAATAATGTGAATCCTATATTGAGATTGATCATTTCTTGGTGTTAATTGAATCATTGTCTCGACTTCTAGTCGTTGTTTGGGGGCATTTTTAGCACTTAAAATGTGGAGGGTTTTCATCTGCAAAATTACCACAATCTCATCATTCCCATTTATAGATGTCTCCCACTTTAATGCTTTTGCATATTTAAAAGTTTAAGCTCTTCCATGTTGTATGATATGGCTAGACTCTTAACTAATTATATTGTTCCATCTCAGATACGGTTGGTAAAGGGATTTTGTCATGCTAACACTTTCACATATGAACTCAAGATATAATACTCGATCGTCAAAGGCACTTCTCGGTGATAATATTAGTCATCGCCTCATCGCCTTCTTCTACCTTGATACATATAAGTAGTGTTAAGGAATGAACGAGGGTATTGGTTGGGTCAAGTAACATAAGCCTCCAAGAAGTTTAATATAGAAGTCCCTTAGTTGCATATATAAATAACAACTCTGCTTAACTATCATCTCTTGGCTTTTGATTTATAAATGTTGCTGATTCTTTGCAAATTTAAAGACCATGTTAGGTTAGAATTTTAAATTGTGGAGTCTATCAATATGAAAAATAGTCTTAGAAATGTAAAAGGTAAAAACCTTAAGCATTATTGGAACAAGTTTTGGTTTCTTCTTATTCCCTCTTTCTCATTATCACATTCTTTAGAAAAATATGGTTTAAGATTCCTATGAATCCAATATTGAGATTAATCATTTCTTGGTGTAAATTGAATCAATTGATTGGCTCTTGGCTCTTGTTTGAGGAGTAAAATAAAGTATTGACTACTCTACCGCTTTTGGTTTTCAGCACCTCGTGTGGGTGGATTAGATCCAACAACTACCATTATCTCATTACCACGATTTATTTACAGCAACTTTTACATGCCAATAAATATATTTACATTTTAATCGAGTGTGTAAATGCTACTTACTGCTTATATCTTTAATGCCTTTTCATATTTTAAGAATTTTACTCTTCCATGTTATAGGGTCAAGGATTCAAGTAATAAATAACATTCCAAAAGTCCCTAAATTCCAGGTACGATTGAAAATATTGGTTAAAAATCAATCATTGTCTCTCTCACTAAAATGATTCTCTTTTTAGAAATCACGTTACAAATGTTACTCATTGTTAGCAAATTTAAAGAGCATTTAGGTAGGATGATGGGCTATTCGAAATTTACCCTTAGTGACAAATTACATTAAGTGATGAATACTTTTATTTATTTTATATTAATGGACCCCCCTAAATGATATTTGCCCTTCACTTTATATACTTTATCTCATCCTTTTGGGATAAAAAAAAGTTTGTATCTTTAGTCATCTTTTTGGATAGGGAGGGAATATGTTCAATTAAATTCAATAAAGCGTTCTTTTTATTTAAAAGTCATTCATTCGTTTCAGAATAGTGATTCTGAAGTTAAGTTTCATATGATTACTGATTATATAAACTTAAATATTTCTATATGCATTATGATTCTTGTAAAACTTTTGTCACATCTGTTATTATGTATTTTACTTTAGGTCTTAATCATATATCAAGTATTAAGGCAGGGCCGGGTGGATTGTGTGTGCATGCTAGGAGGTGACTGTGAGATGCACATATATATGCTTTTAGTCGATTTGAACTATTTGTACGGTAGATCTTAACCATATATACCAAGTATTTAGGCAGTGCTAGGTGAGCTTGTGCGTGTGCTTGAGGGTGGCTACGAGTTTCACATATATATGTTTTAATGTTTCTGAACTGCATGTTTAATTAGTTATATATATTCATCAAAGGTTTGTGCATCATATCTAGAAATTGAAATTTCATTTTAGGATGGATTCAGGGTATATGTAATGATTATATAACTCAAACTGCACACACCTTGGAGGTGGCAGTGAGATGCACACATGTATACTTTTAATGGATTTGAACTATTTGTATTGTAGGTCTTAACCATATATACCAAATATTTAAGCAGTGCTAGGTGAGTTTGTGCGCTGCGGCTGAGGGTGGCTACTACGAGGTGCATATATATATGCTTTAATGTTTCTGAACTGCATGTTTAATTAGGTACGTATTCATCAAAGGTTTGTGCATCATATCTAGAAATATAATTTCTTTTCAGGAAGGATTCAACGTATATGTAATGATTATAAAACTCAAACAGCACACACCTTGTGATCTTTCAAAAGGTTTATTGGTAGATAAAATGTGGAATTATACTGCTATCCGGTTTAAATTATTAATTACCAAAATAATATACTACCAAAAAGTATATTACCTAAATAATATTTTTGTGCTTGCCATCGAAAATAAAAAATATGGTTGTCCAATCGAGAGCGGACCATCCGGTGTTTATGGACTAATGGAGTAGTGGAATGTCGTCCTTCCACCGACAGAGAGAGGGAAGTGATCGCTGCTCTGTGAAGCCAACCTAGGGCTATGCCCTCTCCATTCTAAGGGTCAAGAGATCCAGGCCTTCGCCTAAAGTCCGTGACCCAACTCCTTACTTGGAATGGGCAAGCCATTTAATAACCTTGTGCTAAGCCCAACCGTCTAGGCCAAGCCAAACTCCAAACATCTCAAAGCCCTCACTTGAAAGTTACAGTGCCCGCATATAAAGCCCAACTGATTTTCATTCATTACTCCCGACTTATAAATTCTAAATATGTTCATGTCTAGACAATGTGGGATAAAACCTTGAGAATTGTAAGAACAAGTGTAGCTTTCTTCTTATGCGCTTTCTTTTTTTTTTTCTCATTTCCACCTTCTTTTGGAACATATGGTAATGAATAATGTGAATCCTATATTGAGATTGATCATTTCTTGGTGTTAATTGAATCATTGTCTGACTTCTAGCTGTTGTTTGGGGCATTTTCAGCACTTCAAATGTGGAGGGTTTTCATCTGCAAAATTACCACAATCTCATCATTCCCATTTATAGATGTCTCCCACTTTAATGCTTTTGCATATTTAAAAGTTTAAGCTCTTCCATGTTGTATGATATGGCTAGACTCTTAACTAATTATATTGTTCCATCTCAGATACTGGTTGGTAAAGGGATTTTTGTCATGCTAACACTTTCACATATGAACTCAAGATATAATACTCGATCGTCAAAGGCACTTCTCAAAGGATAATATTAGTCATCGCCTCATCATCTTCTTCTACCTTGATACGCATAAGTAGTGTTAAGGAATGAACGAGGGTATTGGTTGGGTCAAGTAACATAAGCCTCCAAGAAGTTTAATATAGAAGTCCCTTAGTTGCATATATAAATAACAACTCGCTTAACTATCATCTCTCGGCTTTTGATTTATAAATGTTATTTGATTCTTTGCAAATTTAAAGACCATGTTAGGTTAGAATTTTAAATTGTGGAGTCTATCAATATGAAAAATAGTCTTAGAAATGTAAAAAAGGTAAAAACCTTAAGCATTATTGGAACAAGTTTTGGTTTCTTCTTATTCCCTCTTTCTCATTATCACATTCTTTAGAAAAATATGGTTTAAGATTCCTATGAATCCAATATTGAGATTAATCATTTCTTGGTGTAAATTGAATCAATTGATTGGCTCTTGGCTCTTGTTTGAGGAGTAAAATAAAATATTGACTACTCTACCGCTTTTGGTTTTCAGCACCTCGTGTGGGTGGATTAGATCCAACAGCTACCATTATCTCATTACCACGATCTATTTACAGCAACTTTTACATGCCTCTAAATATATTTACATTTTAATCGAGTGTGTAAATGCTACTTACTGCTTATATCTTTAATGCCTTTTCATATTTTAAGAATTTTACTCTTCCATGTTATAGGGTCAAGGATTCAAGTAATAAATAACATTCCAGAAGTCCCTCAATTCCAGGTACGATTGAAAATATTGGTTAAAAATCAATCATTGTCTCTCTCACTAAAATGATTCTCTTTTTAGAAATCACGTTACAAATGTTACTCATTGTTAGCAAATTTAAAGAGCATTTAGGTGGGATGATGGGCTATTCGAAATTTAGCCTTAGTGACAAATTACATTAAGTGATGAATACTTTTATTTATTTTATATTAATGGACCCCACTAAATGATATTTGCCCTTCACTTTATATACTTTATCTCATCCTTTTGGGATAAAAAAAAGTTTGTATCTTTAGTCATCTTTTTGGATAGGGAGGGAATATGTTCAATTAAATTCAATAAAGCGCTCTTTTTTTAAAAAGTCATTCATTCGCTTCGTAATAGTGATTCTCAAGTTAAGTTTCATATGATTACCGATTATATAAACTTAAATATTTCTATATGCATTATGATTCTTGTAAAACTTTTGTCACATCTCATTATTATGTATTTTACTTTAGGTCTTAATCATATATCAAGTATTCGTGTAGGCGTAATGTGGAGTGGAGTGTGTGCATGCTGCTAGAGGTGACCGTGAGATGCACATATATATGCTTTTAATCGATTTGAACTATTTGTACTGTAGATCTTAACCATATATACCAAGTATTTAGGCAGTGCTAGGTGAGCTTGTGCGCGTGCTTGAGGGTGGCTACGAGGTGCACATATATATATGTTTTAATTTTTCCGAATCGCATGTTTAATTAGTTATATATTCATCAAAGGTTTGTGCATCATATCTAGAAATTGAAATTTCATTTTAGGATGGATTCAGGGTATATGTAATGATTATAAAACTCAAACTGCACACACCTTGGAGGTGGCAGTGAGATGCACACATATATACTTTTAATGGATTTGAACTATTTGTATTGTAGGTCTTAACCATATATACCAAATATTTAAGCAAAGGTTAGGTGAGTTTGTGCGCGCGTTTTTGAGGGTGGCTACGAGGTGCATATATATATGCTTTAATGTTTCCGAATCGCATGTTTAATTAGGTACGTATTCATCAAAGGTTTGTGCATCATATCTAGAAATATAATTTCTTTTCGTGAAGGATTCAACGATATGTAATGATTATAAAACTCAAACAAAGACACACCTTGTGATCTTTCAAAAGGTTTATTGGTAGATAAAATGTGGAATTATACTGCTATCCTATTAAATTATTAATTACCAAAATAATATACTACCAAAAAGTATATTACCTAAATAATATTTTTGTGCTTGCCATCGAAAATAAAAATATGGTTGTCCAATCGAGAGCGGACCATCCGGTGTTTATGGACTAGCGGAGTAGTGGAATGTCGCCCTTCCACCGACAGAGAGAGAGGAAGTGTTCGCCGCTCAGTGAAGCCAACCTAGGGCTATGCCTCTCCATTCTAAGGGTCAAGAGATCCGTGCCTTCGCCTAAAGCCCGTGACCCAACTCCTTACTTGAATGGGCAAGCCATTTAATAACCTTGTGCTAAGCCCAACCGCTCTAGGCCAAGCCAAACTCCAAACATCTCAAAGCCCTCACTGAAGTTACAGTCCGCTACATAAAGCCCAACCGATTTTCATTCATTACTCCCGACTTATAAATTCTAAATATGTTCATGTCTAGACAATGTGGGATAAAACCTTGAGAATTGTAAGAACAAGTGTAGCTTTCTTCTTATGCGCTTTTTCTTTTCTTTCTCATTTCCACCTTCTTTTGGAACATATAGTAATGAATAATGTGAATCCTATATTGAGATTGATCATTTCTTGGTGTTAATTGAATCATTGTCTGACTTCTAGTTGTTGTTTGGGGCATTTTTAGCACTTAAAATGTGGAGGGTTTTCATCTGCAGCCGCCACAATCTCATCATTCCCATTTATAGATGTCTCCCACTTTAATGCTTTTGCATATTTAAAAGTTTAAGCTCTTCCATGTTGTACAGATATGGCTAGACTCTTAACTAATTATATTGTGTTCCATCTCAGATACTATTGGTAAAGGGATTTTGTCATGCTAACACTTTCACATATGAACTCAAGATATAATACTCGACCGTCAAAGGCACTTCTCAAAGGATAATATTAGTCATCGCCTCATCGCCTTCTTCTACCTTGATACATGCATAAGTAGTGTTAAGGAATGAACGAGGGTATTGGTTGGGTCAAGTAACATAAGCCTCCAAGAAGTTTAATATAGAAGTCCCTTAGTTGCATATATAAATAACAACTCGCTTAACTATCATCTCTTGCTTTTTGATTTATAAATGTTGTTTGATTCTTTGCAAATTTAAAGACCATGTTAGGTTAGAATTTTAAATTGTGGAGTCTATCAATATGAAAAATAGTCTTAGAAATGTAAAAGGTAAAAACCTTAAGCATTATTGGAACAAGTTTTGGTTTCTTCTTATTCCCTCTTTCTCATTATCACATTCTTTAGAAAAATATGGTTTAAGATTCCTATGAATCCAATATTGAGATTAATCATTTCTTGGTGTAAATTGAATCAATTGATTGGCTCTTGGCTCTTGTTTGAGTAGTAAAATAAAATATTGACTACTCTACCACTTTTGGTTTTCAAAGACTGTGGGGTGGATTAGATCCAACAGCTACCATTATCTCATTACCACGATCTATTTACAGCAACTTTTACATGCCTCTAAATATATTTACATTTTAATCGAGTGTGTAAATGCTACTTACTGCTTATATCTTTAATGCCTTTTCATATTTTAAGAATTTTACTCTTCCATGTTATAGGGTCAAGGATTCAAGTAATAAATAACATTCCATAAGTCCCTCAATTCCGTGTACGATTGAAAATATTGGTTAAAAATCAATCATTGTCTCTCTCACTAAAATGATTCTCTTTTTAGAAATCACGCTACAAATGTTACTCATTGTTAGCAAATTTAAAGAGCATTTAGGTGGGATGATGGGCTATTCAAATTTAGCCTTTAGTGACAAATTACATTAAGTGATGAATACTTTTATTTATTTTATATTAATGGACCCCACTAAATGATATTTGCCCTTCACTTTATATACTTTATCTCATCCTTTTGGGATAAAAAAAAAGTTTGTATCTTTAGTCATCTTTTTGGATAGGAGGAATATGTTCAATTAAATTCAATAAAGCGCTTCTTTTTTATTTAAAAGTCATTCATTCGCTTTGAATAATAGTGATTCTCGGGTTAAGTTTCATATGATTACCGATTATATAAACTTAAATATTTCTATATGCATTATGATTCTTGTAAAACTTTTGTCACATCTGTTATTATGTATTTTACTTTAGGTCTTAATCATATATCAAGTATTCAGGTAGGGCCGGGTGGAGTGTATGTGCATGCTAGGAGGTGACTGTGAGATGCACATATATATGCTTTTAGTCGATTTGAACTATTTGTACTGTAGATCGTAACCATATATACCAAGTATTTAGGCAGTGCTAGGTGAGCTTGTGCGCGTGCTTGAGGGTGGCTACGAGGTGCACATATATATATGTTTTAATTTTTCTGAACTGCATGTTTAATTAGTTACATATTCATCAAAGGTTTGTGCATCATATCTAGAAATTGAAATTTCATTTTAGGATGGATTCAGGGTATATGTAATGATTATATAACTCAAACTGCACACACCTTGGAGGTGGCAGTGAGATGCACACATGTATACTTTTAATGGATTTGAACTATTTGTATTGTAGGTCTTAACCATATATACCAAATATTTAAGCAGTGCTAGGTGAGTTTGTGCGCGTGCTTGAGGGTGGCTACGAGGTGCATATATATATGCTTTAATGTTTCTGAACTGCATGTTTAATTAGGTACGTATTCATCAAAGGTTTGTGCATCATATCTAGAAATATAATTTCTTTTCGTGAAGGATTCAACGATATGTAATGATTATAAAACTCAAACAAAGACACACCTTGTGATCTTTCAAAAGGTTTATTGGTAGATAAAATGTGGAATTATTATACGCTATCCTATTTTAAATTATTAATTACCAAAATAATATACTACCAAAAAGTATATTACCTAAATAATATTTTTGTGCTTGCCATCGAAAAATAAAAATATGGTTGTCCAATTGAGAGCGGACCATCCGTGTTTATGGACTAGCGGAGTAGTGGAATGTCGTCCTTCCACCGACAGTGAGAGGGAAGTGTTCACGCTTCTGTGAAGCCAACCTAGGGCTATGCCTTCCATTCTAAGGGTCAAGAGATCCAGCCTTCGCCTAAAGCCCGTGACCCAACTCCTTTACTTGGAATGGGCAAGCCATTTAATAACCTTGTGCTAAGCCCAACCGCTTAGGCCAAGCCAAACTCCAAACATCTCAAAGCCCTCACTGAAGTTACAGTGCCCGCTATAAAAGCCCAACTGATTTTCATTCATTACTCCCGACTTATAAATTCTAAATATGTTCATGTTCAGACAATGTGGATAAAACCTTGAGAATTGTAAGAACAAGTGTAGCTTTCTTCTTATACGCTTTTTTTTTTCTTTCTCATTTCCACCTTCTTTTTTTGAACATATAGAAATGAATAATGTGAATCCTATATTGAGATTGATCATTTCTTGGTGTTAATTGAATCATTGTCCTGACTTCTAGTCGTTGTTCGGGGCATTTTTAGCACTTAAAATGTGGAGGGTTTTCATCTGCAAATTACCACAATCTCATCATTCCCATTTATAGATGTCTCCCACTTTAATGCTTTTGCATATTTAAAAGTTTAAGCTCTTCCATGTTGTATGATATGGCTAGACTCTTAACTAATTATAATGTTCCATCTCAGATACTACAGGTAAAGGGATTTTTGTCATGCTAACACTTTCACATATGAACTCAAGATATAATACTCGACCGTCAAAGGCACTTCTCAAAGATAATATTAGTCATCGCCTCATCGCCTTCTTCACCTTCTACCTGCATGATATGTAAAGTAGTGTTAAGGAATGAACGAGGGTATTGGTTGGGTCAAGTAAACATAAGCCTCCAAGAAGTTTAATATAGAAGTCCCTTAGTTGCATATATAAATAACAACTCGCTTAACTATCATCTCTTGCTTTTGATTTATAAATGTTGTTGATTCTTTGCAAATTTAAAGACCATGTTAGGTTAGAATTTTAAATTGTGGAGTCTATCAATATGAAAAATAGTCTTAGAAATGTAAAAGGTAAAACCTTTAAGCATTATTGGAACAAGTTTTGGTTTCTTCTTATTCCTCTTTCTCATTATCACATTCTTTAGAAAAATATGGTTTAAGATTCCTATGAATCCAATATTGAGATTAATCATTTCTTGGTGTAAATTGAATCAATTGATTGGCTCTTGGCTCTTGTTTGAGTAGTAAAATAAAATATTGACTACTCTACCACTTTTGGTTTTCAGCACCTCGTGTGGGTGGATTAGATCCAACAGCTACCATTATCTCATTACCACGATCTATTTACAAAGAACTTTTACATGCCTCTAAATATATTTACATTTTAATCGAGTGTGTAAATGCTACTTATCGCTTATATCTTTAATGCCTTTTCATATTTTAAGAATTTTACTCTTCCATGTTATAGGTCAAGGATTCAAGTAATAAATAACATTCCGTAAGTCCCTCAATTCCGTGTGCACGATTGAAAATATTGGTTAAAAATCAATCATTGTCTCTCTCACTAAAATGATTCTCTTTTTAGAAATCACGCTACAAATGTTACTCATTGTTAGCAAATTTAAAGAGCATTTAGGTGGGATGATGGGCTATTCAAATTTAGCCTTAGTGACAAATTACATTAAGTGATGAATACTTTTATTTATTTTATATTAATGGACCCCACTAAATGATATTTGCCCTTCACTTTATATACTTTATCTCATCCTTTTGGGATAAAAAAAGTTTGTATCTTTAGTCATCTTTTTGGATAGGAGGAATATGTTCAATTAAATTCAATAAAGCGCTTTTTTTTATTTAAAAGTCATTCATTCGCTTCGTAATAGTGATTCAAGTTAAGTTTCATATGATTACCGATTATATAAACTTAAATATTTCTATATGCATTATGATTCTTGTAAAACTTTTGTCACATCTCGTTATTATGTATTTTACTTTAGGTCTTAATCATATATCAAGTATTCAGTGTAGGGTCAATTGGAGTGTATGTGCATGCTAGAGGTGACCGTGAGATGCATATATATATGCTTTTAGTCGATTTGAACTATTTGTACTCAGATCGTAACCATATATACCAAGTATTTAGGCAAAGGTAGGTGAGCTTGTGCTGCTGCTTGAGGGTGGCTACGAGGTGCACATATATATATGTTTTAATTTTTCCGAATCGCATGTTTAATTAGTTACATATTCATCAAAGGTTTGTGCATCATATCTAGAAATTGAAATTTCATTTTAGGATGGATTCGTGGTATATGTAATGATTATATAACTCAAACCGCACACACCTTGAGGTGGCAAAGTGAGATGCACACATGTATACTTTTAATGGATTTGAACTATTTGTATTGTAGGTCTTAACCATATATACCAAATATTTAAGCAAAGGTTAGGTGAGTTTGTGCGCGCTTGAGGGTGGTGCTACGAGGTGCATATATATATGCTTTAATGTTTCGAATCGCATGTTTAATTAGGTACGATTCATCAAAGGTTTGTGCATCATATCTAGAAATATAATTTCTTTTCGTGAAGGATTCAACGATATGTAATGATTATAAAACTCAAACAAAGACACACCTTGTGATCTTTCAAAAGGTTTATTGGTAGATAAAATGTGGAATTATACCGCTATCCTATTTTAAATTATTAATTACCAAAATAATATACTACCAAAAAGTATATTACCTAAATAATATTTTTGTGCTTGCCATCGAAAAATAAAAATATGGTTGTCCAATCGAGCGCGCCCATCCGGTGTTTATGGACTAATGGAGTAGTGGCATGTCGTCCTTTCCACCGACAGAGAGGGAAGTGATCGCCGCCTGTGAAGCCAACCTAGGGCTATGCCTTCCATTCTAAGGGTCAAGAGATCCGTGCCTTCGCCTAAAGTCCGTGACCCAACTCCTTACTTGAATGGGCAAGCCATTTAATAACCTTGTGCTAAGCCCAACCGCTCAGGCAAGCCAAACTCCAAACATCTCAAACCCCTCACTTGAGTTACAGTCTGCTAGAAAGCCCAATTTGATTTTCTTTCATTACTCCCGACTTATAAATTCTAAATATGTTCATGTCTAGACGATGTGGGATAAAAACTTTGAGAATTGTAAGAACAAGTTTAGCTTTCTTCTTATGCGCTTCTTTCTTTCTTTCTCATTTCCCCTTCTTTTGAACATATGGTAATGAATAATGTGAATCCTATATTGAGATTGATCATTTCTTGGTGTTAATTGAATCATTGTCCGACTTCTAGTCGTTGTTTGGGGCATTTTCAAAGACTTCAAATTTGGAGGGTTTTCATCTCAAATTACACAATCTCATCATTCCCATTTATAGATGTCTTCCACTTTAATGCTTTTGCATATTTAAAAGTTTAAGTTCTTCCATATTGTATGATATATGGCTAGACTCTTATCTAATTATATTGTTCCATCTCAGATACTATTGGTAAAGGATTTTGTCAACCTAACACTTTCACATATGAACTCAAGATATAAAACTCGACCGGCAAAGGCACTTCTCAAAGATAATATTAGTCATCGCCTCACCTGGCCTTCTTCTACCTTGAGACGCATAAGTAGTGTTAAAGAAGGAATGAGGGTATTTGTTGGGTCAAGTAACATAAGCCTCCTAGAAGTTTAATACGAAGTCCCTTAGTTGCGTATATAAATAACAACTCGCTTAACTATCATCTCTTGGCTTTTGATTTATAAATGTTGTTGACTCTTTGCAAATTTAAAGACCATGTTAGGTGAGAATTTTAAATTGTGGAGTCTATCAATATAAAAAATAGTCTTAGAAAGGTAAAAGGTAAAAACCTTAGGCATTATTGCAACAAGTTTTGCTTTCTTCTTATTCCCTATTTCTCATTATCACATTCTTTAGAAAAATATGGTTTAAGATTCCTATGAATCCAATATTGAGATTAATCATTTCTTGGTGTAAATTGAATCAATTTATTGGCTCCTGGCTCTTGTTTGAGGAGTAAAATAAAATATTGACTACTCTACCGCTTATGGTTTTCAACACCTCGTGTGGGTGGATTAGATCCAACAGCTACCACTATCTCTTTACCATGATTTATTTACAACAACTTTTACATGCCTATAAATATATTTACATTTTAATCGAGTGTGTAAATGCTACTTGTTTCTTTTATCTTTAATGCGTTTTCATATTTTAACAATTTTACTCTTCTATGTTGTAGGTCAAAGATTCAAGTAACAAATAACATTCCAAAAGTCCCTCAATTCCGTGTACGATCGAAAATATTGGTTAAAAAGTAATCATTGTCTCTCTCACTAAACCGATTCTCTTTTTAAAATCACATTACAAATGTTACTCGATGTTCGCAAATTTAAAGAGCATTTAGGTGGGATGATGGGCTATTCAAAATTTACCCTTAGTGGCGCATTAAATTAAGTGATAAATACTTTTATTTATTTTATATTAATGGACCCCACTAAATGATATTTTCCTTCACTTTATATACTTTATCTCATCCTTTTGGGATAAAAAAAGTTTGTATCTTTAGTCATCTTTTTTGGATAGGAGGAGTATGTTCAATTAAATTCAATAAAGCCTTCTTTTTATTTAAAAGCCATTCATTCGTTTCAGAATAATGATTCTCAAGTTAAGTTTCATATGATTACTGATTATATAAACTTAAATACTTCTATATGCATTCTGATTCATGGAAAACTTTTGTCACATCTGTTATTATGTATTTTACTGTAGGTCTTAATCATATATCAAGTATTTAGGCAGGGCCGGGTAGAGTGTGTGTGCATGCTTGGAGGTGGCTGTGAGATGCACATATATATGCTTTAAATGGATTTGAACTATTTGTACTGTAGGTCTTAACCATATATACCAAGTATTTAGGCAGTGCTAGGTGAGCTTGTGCGCGTGCTTGAGGGTGGCTACTGAGTTTCACATATATATGTTTTAATGTTTCTAAACTGCATGTTTAATTAGTTATATATATTCATCAAAGGTTTGTGCATCATATCTTGAAATTGAAATTTCATTTTAGGATGGATTCAGGGTATATGTAATGATTATAAAACTCAAACTGCACACACCTCGAGGTGGTGCGGTGAGATGCACATATATATATACTTTTAATGGATTTGAACTATTTGTATTGTAGGTCTTAACCATATATACCAAGTATTTAGGCAGTGCTAGGTGAGCTTGTGCGCGTGCTTGAGGGTGGCTACGAGGTGCATATATATATGCTTTAATGGTTTTGAACTGCATGTTTAATTAGGTACGTATTCATCAAAGGTTTGTGCATCATATCTAGAAATATAATTTCTTTTTAGGATGGATTCAGCGTATATGTAATGATTATAAAACTCAAACAGCACATACCTTGTGATCTTTCAAAAGGTTTATTGGTACATAAAATGTGGAATTATACTGCTATCCGATTTAAATTATTAATTACTAAAATAATATACTAGTAAAAAGTATATTACCTAAATAATATTTTTGTGGTTGTCATCGAAAATAAAAAGATGGTTGTCCAATTAAGAGCGGCCCATCTGGTGTTTATGGACTAGCTGAGTAGTGGCTTGTTGTCCTTCCACCGACAGGAGAGGGAAGTGGTCGCTACTCTGTGAAACCAGCCTAGCACTATGCCCTCTACTCTAAGGGTCAAGAGATCCAGGCCTTCGCCTAAAACCCGTGACCCAACTCCTTACTTGGAATGGGCAAGCCAGTTAATAACCATGTGCTAAGCCCAACCGTCTAGGCCAAGCCAACCTTGTGACGCCCCCAAAATAGGTATACAACACCCATTCTGAGTCGCCAAATACATGGTACAGAAAGCAAACTACAACTTCAATAATACAATTGTCGTGGCAAAATATACACAACACATACTATGAGTTTAAATACAAATATTGTCTTCTAGACAATATCCACACTCAAATAAGTCCTCACATAATTATTCAAACACTATTTTACAGAAATAGTGAGGATTGCTAAAACATCTTTCTAGAACCATCACTCCGTACCCCGACTAGTTCCTGCTATGTTCTCACCTCCTAAGAAAAATGGAACAAAAAGGAAAAGGGTGAGCTCAACTAGCCCAGTAAAGAATATTATGACTAAGATAATATACAACAAATTATCGTTAGTCTTCAACAGGGAAAAATCTGATAAAATATAATAGCCAACAAGTTTTAGATCAACAACTACAGCGAAAACAGAAATCCATTAGAAGAGTCAAGTAGAGAATGAGTTCTACTATCTTCTAAGATTTAAAAGTCCATCATCAATATTTTATCCCTATAACAACAATCAATATACATCTTTAATCAAATATTCATCTTTGCACTACAGGCCAAAGATATTCATTTGTATCACCAGTTGGTCATGTTCATCTCAACACCTGTTCATCTTTGCACTACGCGCCAAAGATATTCATCGCTTAATCATTTATCTTTGCACTACAAGTCAAGATATTTAGTAATATCATCATTTAGGACCGAGGATGATGAAAAATATTTTAAAGAAAACGAATCCAATCAAAAACTAAGGACAAATAGTAGGGATTCAGATAACAGCTTATCCAATATCAATAATACTTCATAAATACCAATTTTGAAGCGTAATTCAAGAATAAAGATCAAAACATGGATACAATCAAAGATAGTAAACTATAATAGACATCTTGGACAAAAAGAAGAAAATTTCATTTTTCTATGAATAGTGTCGATTCGTGAATAAAGGTCGATACGTGAATAAGAACCCCGCCACAAAAAAGTTTCAAATTTGATAAAATTCAGATCAATACTTCAAGATAATGATATGGAAGAAATAATATCATATATGAAGAAAATAACATCCCTTACCTCAAAATATCAAGATTTCGATCGAAATATCTAGATAAGGTCAAGGAAACTTGCAATCGATGAATAGAAACTCACAAAGTATCTAAATACTCACAAAATACACTCAATAATCTAGAGAGAAAGAGAGAAAACTTGTTTCGTGTGTGATTTTCAATTCTAACTTAGCCTCTATTTATAGGAAAATGTTAGCAGACTCGACCGCAACCCGATGGCTTTACCTCGCTACTATTCCCACCCACCACATTTGAAATAAATTCAAAGACATTTCTTCACCAACCACAAGTGGGGCCCACTCAATTCTAGAATTTTCCACCAAAATCATTTATAAACCTAATTTCAATCACCACCTCTTAAAATTCATAACAAATCATACTTTCATTTTTAATCTGCTCAAAATTTGTGGACATATACTCAACTTATATATGTATAACATATCCAAAAATTACAACGATCCAAATCTGGCCGATTAAAAATTATAACTCACACAATATATCTCAAAAATATTGGTTTAATTTTTAATACCTTCATTCCGGCAAAAAATACCGATAAAACACCTCAACATTAACTCCTTCAATTTTAACCACAATAAATATATCCAACATTTATATCCACATAAAATAAATATTTCTTTATCATATGAATCAATAATTAATTATTCACAAATAATATTACGTAATCACATTTATGACAACTAGGCCGCTCCTGTGAAAGAGGGCTTTCTATAAGAATTTCTCCTTATCATGCCAAGCAATTAGTGACCAAACCTCTCCTCGATGTAACTTTCTAGACATTGCCAATAATGTTATCTAATAATATTATTCAAATAATATGAATTATTGATCCGATAATGGGAAATATCAGGCAAAGGATAATTATCAAACAACAATAATATAAAATATCAACGCAAAGAATTATTGAATCAATAAAATAAAATATTGAATAAGAATTCACCGTAATAATTATTGAGTAGGCCTTCACGTAAGGATCAATAATTCATCAATACTGCATCCACGCCAGACATAACAGATTTTAACCACCGTATATATTAATAGTGTTAATCTGTGAATAAATACGCCGTTATTTATAAAAAACTCAAACTTGTCATTTTCTTCATCCGACAGCTTATTCTATTATGGGGCCCACAAATGATCAACCGTCAGCATTTAATATTCCTCGACAACAAGAATATTCCACTACCAAACGAATATTCTCCTACAAACAATGATTATTTTATAACCACTTACATATTTTGCAAAATTTGCACATTTCACCCATAACCGTAGAATTATATCAAATTAATACCTTATTATTCACAAATATAATTAGAGGAAATTGATTTTATTTATAATAAGTTGGGGTCTTACAACCTCCCTCCTTATGAAATTTCGCCCTCGAAATCGACATACGCACTGGTGTTTCAAAAAAAGGTGAGGATACCTAGCTTTCATTTCGATTCCAACTCCTGTGTCATTTCTTCAATAAATGGTTTCTCCATAAAACCTTAACTTGTGGTATAACCTTGGTGCGTAGGATATGCTCTTTCCTATCCAAGATCCGAACAGTACTTCTTCGTGACGTTAAATCTTCTACTATCTTGTCCGGTTCTAACGCAATAATATGGTTCGGTCTTTCACATATTTACGGGCAATGGATATGTGAAAACATTATGAACACGAGACATACTTGAGGTAATGCGAGTCTATAGGCCACATTTCCTATTCGGCCAAGAATCTCAAATGGACCAATAAATTGTGGATCGAGCTTTCCTCTCTTTCCAAATCTTATAACTCCTTCCATGGAGCAACACGTAACAATACATGATCTCCAATATTAAACTCCATGTCCTTTCTATGAAGATCAAAGATAACTCTTTTGTCGATCTTGTGAGGTTTGAATACGCTTGTCAATCATTTGATCTTTTCTCGTAGTCATGCGATTTAATTCGGTCCCAACAACGCTGCTTTCTCCCACCTTATTCCAAAGATAATCGAGAATGACACTTTCGGCCCATACAATGCTTCAAATGGAGCCACACCTATACTTACTCGATAACTATTATCAGTAGAGAATTCCACCAAAGGGCAAGTACTTATCCCAACTTCCTTTAAAATCTAGGACACAAAGTCTTAATAGATCTTCAAGGGTTTGAATAGTCCTCTCGATTGTCCGTCTGCTTGAGGATGGTATGCCGAATCAAATCAGAACTGCGCTCTATAGCTTTCTCGCAAGCTAACCCAAAATAGTGAAGTGAATCTTGGGTCACGATCCAAACTATGGATACCGCATGCTATGCAATTGCACAATCTCATTCACGCATATACGAAAGCAAGACATTCAAGGAATAAGTCTCACGACGGTAAGAAATGGGCGCACTTGGTTAATCTATCAACAATAACCCAAATAGCATTTATGCCTTGAGAAACCGTGGAAGACCCGTAACGAAATCCATGGTAATGTGTTCCCACTTCTATTCCGTAATCTCAAGTGGTTGCAATGGACCCTTTGCACTTGATGTCTCCGCCTTTACACGCCGACAAAGTTAAACACCTCGAGATAAACTCCGCGATCTCTCTCTTTCATATTGTTCCACCAAAATGTATGTCGAATATCATGATACATTTTGGTACTCCTGTGATGGATTCCAAACGGGTGTCAGGTGCCTCCATCATGATTCTATGCTTCAAGTCGTAATCGTTAAGAACACAAAGTCCGGAGTTGAATCTAAGTATTCCTTCTTCATCAATTCTCACTTCGAATAGCTCCTTCTTGCACTTTCTTCTTCATACGACGCCTCCAGTCCGTAGCTTGAGCAAATTTTTAACTTTATCGATTAAATTCGGCCTCTACTCAGATATTCGCCATCATCATGTGGGTCCCTCGAGTCTTTAATTCTACCTCCATCCTTTGCAAGTCATACGTAATGGGCCTTTGAATCGACAATATCGCACTCAGATCAGATATGATCTTCTACTCAATGCATCACCACTACGCTTTTTTTTTCAGATGATATCAATAGTGTGATCGTAATCTTCAATAGTTCAAGCCAATGTCGCTGCCGCATGTTGAGTTCTTTTTTTGGGTGAAGAAATATTTGAGGCTTTTATGGTCCGTGATAAATCTCCACTTTCTCCCCATACAAGTAGTGTTCCAAATTTTCAACGCTGAATACGATCACGCCGCTAACTCTAGATCATGAGTAGGATAATTCCTCTCATATTCTTTGAGTTGTCGCGAGGCATAGGCTATGACTTTCCCATGTTGCATGAGAACACATCCTAACCCTTTGCCTAAAGCATCATCAGAGATAACAAATCCATCCGAACCAGATGGTATTGTCAAACAAAAGCCAAATGAGTCTCCTCTCGAGATCTTGGAAACTCTTCCCACATTCCTCGCTCCATTCGAATTTTGTATCTCTACGAGTCACCAAGTAAATGAATAGCGATTAGAGAATATCCTTCAACGAATCTCCGATAATAACCAACTACGCCTAGAAAGCTACGATTTCGATTACCGACTTAGGTTGCTTCTCAATCGTGACTCATATCCCAACCTTGATAAGACGTCACAATGACACCTATCGCTTTACTATCGCATCTAATATGGCGCCCCCACAGAGAGTCCGCTTCAGCATTCCACAAAATAAGTCACCAGATAGAGGCTCAGTTATCAACTTCTTTAGTTGGGTTTTTAACTCCTAAAGTTCAATAGGAGCCATTCGATATGAGATTTTAGAAATGGATTTTATACCGGGTTCAAAGTCGATACAAAATTCAATATCACGCCTCGAGTAGGCAAGGAAATTTTTCAGAAATACGCCGAAATTTACTAACAATAGAAATATCATTCAAATCGACGATTTTTTTGTTCAAGTCCATAACATAGCTAAGAAAGCTTGACATCCGCTTTTCAATAAACGAACGACTTTACTATTGATATGAAAGAGTTTGACTTCAATGGTTTGGTTGCTTGAATTCGAATAACAGGTTGCTTAAGAATATGAAAACTAACAACTTTACAAAAGAAATCAATTTGGCATGATGAGTAGTTAACCAATCAATCCCTAAAATCACATCAAAAGCAAGTATCTTTAAAGAGATAAGATCAACAGGTAATGTGATAGTGCCAACTTGGATTATGCAAGATTTATAAACCGTGGATGTAACGAAGTTTCACCCAACTGAGTTTTAACAGATAAAGTCAAAGTCCAATTTCTCCGAGTCAAGTTTAAACGCTGAGCACAAGGTGAGAGAGATAAAAGAATGGGTAGAACCCAGATTCTAGTAAGGTATAAACTTCGCAAGAGTTCAAGATTAGCTTACCCGTAATCACCTCGTCATGCTTTTGGCCACCACGACAAACGCCTTCCAGAACCGCCGATTTCGACTTATCCGGATGTATTTCGAGTCACCATCCCCGCTGAACTTGGTTTTACTACGTAATAATCCCGAGCTATGTGGCCTTCCTTTCCATAGTTGTAACATACCCTCGCTTGTTGTGGACAGCTTAATGATATGTCCCTCTTCCCGCATTTGTAACATCTAACCAAGGCCGCTCTCCTCCCTAGAATTTGTTGTCGGTCCCGGTGTCATTGCTGATGTCTTCCCGCCATTGTTGAATCTCCTCTTCTAAAATTTCCACTGACTCACCTCTCCTATTATCATGGCTACGGCGACCACCCGAGTGGTTACCGCTTTGTTCAGATTTTTCCTCCTCGTTGGTTATCATCGCTCGATGATCGATGTCACCGATATGACCTCGTCAGGGTCCCCATTGAACATACTCATTATCTCGCCTAATAATTGAGCCCTCGCTACAACATCCAATATAAAGAAAATTTATGAGATATAGATATCGTCAATCTCTGCTTTAGACCTCTCGTAAACATCCTCGCTATTCGCTCTCATTTTCACCAAATGAGGTGCAAACCGATAACTCGCAAACTTCGCCGCATCGACACCGCCATGTTGTTTTGTTCCACCGATAAACTCCACCTCCTTCATACGACGAATACTTTCGTGAAAGTACTTATCATCAATAGTTTCAAACGCTTCCCAAGACATGCCGAAAAGCAACCGACTGGGTACGCTTCACGTACACCCACCAAAGAGTCCGCCTCACCGCTGAACATAAAGGTGGCGAATGGAACCTTCGTTCTCCGCATCCCAAGACATCGAATATCTTGGTAATTTGCTTGACCCACGCTTGTGATTTAACGAGAATTTTGTAATTAATTTTAATATTTATTGAATTAAATAAATATTTTTTGATGATTTAATTATTGATTAAATAATTATTTGATGCATCAGGTAGATTAATTTAATTATATGTGTTACATTTATTAAATTAATGTGAGAATAATTATTATTCAAGTATGTAATTAATCGAGTTTATCAATTAAATGAAATATTTAATTAAGCATGATGTTATTTTAATTAAATTAATTATTAATTAGAGAGTTAATAATTTGACATTATTAATTAATGAGAAAATTAAATATATAACTAGTGAATTTATGATAAGTTATTATATTTTATTTATATTAAATAAGATATTTGATTATCAAAAGTGGGTGTGACATGAATTAACTATGAGATAAAGTTTTATTAAATTAAATGGTTTTTGAAACCTATTCTAGCTAGGCAAACATGGCATTAAAGGGAGTTAGCCCGCTAACCCATGATCGGGTAACTCACCACCAACGCTGCACATTGTTCATTATTTAGTTTATTTATTCTTTTATTTCTTCTTCATTATTTTCCTAAGTCTAGAAAGAATAATGTAGAGAAATACAGAGAAAGAGTTGAGAAGTCGAGTTGTTAAGAGGATTGTGAGAGTCATCCTCGAGAAGGAATTCATCTTCCATTAATTATACTGGTAATTCTCCTTCCCAAATTCTATTTTACGCCATTAAGTTTTTATAAGAAAATGGCTTTCAAAGTTTCAGAAAAGCCTCCGTGTGATTGATTGAAAAGGAGTAATATTTATGAGTTATTTATGGGTTAAGATGTATCAAATCGTATTTTATATATATATCAGATGATTCCATATCATCGCTTTCATAATATTACATCGTATATGATTTCTACAAAATTACAGTAGTTTCGAAGTTTTGGCCTTAAGGCCTTATACGTGATTTTAGTATGTCAAACATAAATGTTTTCGTAAAATTTACACTCGTATGATGTTATGCATGTTGATACGAAGAGACCAAAGTTTAAATAAACTGATTCTTGTTATAACGAATCCGAGTGATAATTTTCATGTTTTATTTTCAAAACCTTCAAGAACATCAAGAACAAAGAAAAGTAAATGTGTTGATTTTGCAAATTATGTGTTGTAATCTAGTTAAAAATCATGCTAGATGGGTTAAGTAATGATTATATATGTATTACAATGATCGGGTAAGTCTAAATTGTATAAAAAATAACTAATCGAAGTTATGGCCATATTCATGTATAATTTTACGTGTGATTGATTTTTGGCCTAATTTGGCCTCATATATTAATGATCCATGTAATCGCAGTAAATCGCAGAATGAGTTCGGTAACTCTATTTCTACATGCATGCTACTAAACTAAATTACCCTCCCCGACTTGCTAAAAAATAAATAAATAAAAAAAAAAAAAAATAAAAATAAAAAATAAATATTTGATGAGAATTATTATTAAAATATTTATAAAATAAATTAAATATTTTAATTGAGATATTTATGGAATAAAATAAATATTTGATGAAAATTATTATTAAAATATTTATAAAATAAATTAAATATTTTAATTGATATATTTATGGAATAAAATAAATATTCGATGAAAATTATTATTAAAATATTTATAAAATAAATTAAATATTTTAATTGAGATATTATGGAATAAAATAAATATTCGATGAAATTATTATTAAAATATTTATAAAATAAATTAAATATTTTAATTGAGATATTTATGGAATAAAATAAATATTCGATGAAAATTATTATTAAAATATTTATAAAATAAATTAAATATTTTAATTGAGATATTTATCAATAAAATAAATATTCGATGGAAATTATTATGAAATAATTTATTCGAGTGTAATAATAAGTAAGAGAATGAAAATATTCTAATTTAATTAAGTAATTAAATTGTAAGGGTAATGATTTGTTAAATAAAGTGGAGTTTATATTAAATAATTAAGTGAAAATGTAACTAATGAATGTTGTGAATACATACGGTATGTGTGTAGATTTATGTGAACTAAGTAGTAATCGCTTAGCCTACGCATCGAGGCAAGTTTCCTAACCCTACTTGTCATTATTGTTCAAGTTATTAGTTACCTCTTTGAGTAAATTATCGCTATTATTATTCAAGTTCAATTGTTATATTAAAGATTTATTATCTTTTCAAAGCATGATTCAGCTTATACAATAATTGTTCTATTGTATACTTTTGAGATTATTATTCAATCAATATCATTATTGTTGAACCTTATTAGACTAGTGAATTTTATCGATTCAACTAGTCCTTAGTTGATGAACGCTCTAAATTTCGTAACCCTTATTGAATTATCCAAACCAAACTTCCTTTGGTCCCACTCAATGTCAAACCGAGATGAACAACCATGCAAAGGGATTTACTTATGCTAGCAAGATTAAGATATTGTGCACAAGATGGTACTAAGGGTCGATCCCCCAAGTACTAAGAGAAGGTCCATAGTCTTACGATCGTTAAAGGTTTCAAGTATAACCCTTGATAACCTAGACATAGTTCAAGGTCTTACGACCCTCGTAATTCTTTTTGATTCTCGCTATTCATTCTCGATTCAAAAGTCGAGCTTTTATTCGTATGTCTTTGATTTATTCGCATGTTATTATAATCGTTATTTCATTATTATACTTGTAGGGCAATAAAGCTCACTCTTGCTTAATAATAACATTGCGCTTAAGAACGAAAGAACCGATGAACCTTCCACTAAGAAAGGCAAGGGCAAGGTTAACAAGTGATGAAGACTTGTTATTTTTATTAGATGATGTATTTATGTTTAAGACTTGAGTTAATGATGTTGTTTAAGACTTATTTGTTTATGATTCCGACAAATGTTTAAGGTTAGTTTAACCCTGATTGTATTTATTATGTAGTTGATGTAACCCCATAAGGGATATTTATTATTATTTCTATCTATCGCATAGTTTGCATTTATTATGGGTAGATAGATAGATGATATTTGTACAAAGGAACACCAAATCCTGTGGAATCAAGTACCTTGATTTGGGGTATAACAACGCCGCCATGATCGATCCGCTTTCCTTAAATTCTAGTGGTCCTAACTCCTCGAACCGCTTGGTCGTGATAAGTCACAGATTGCTATCATTTCCACCAGTATTTTGTGCACGAAGTCTCCTCGCCTAGTTTTGCATGAACCGCAAAAAGCTCCTAAACATTCCATCATTCATCGCTTGCTCTAGAAGGTTGTTTACAGGAGGAATATTGCCTTCCGCTGCACGCTCTCCCGGTTTGTAAATTAAAGGTTGCTCCACAGCCTCATACACTCCATTGTTAACGCTCTCAACAAATGCATTCTTAAATACTTCCATAAAACAAGGGTTAATTAAACAAAATAACATATCACATAATATCCCTATATTACGACCGACCAACAAATAAGCTTAGATAAGACACACTAAATAAGGATTTACTCATCTCTCCTCCTAGTTCTATTCCCCGATCTCCGCCAGAGACCATATCCCTAAGCTCGATACTAACTCGTGACAACCCCAAAATAGGTATACAACACCCATTCTCGAGTCGCCAAATACATGGTACGTAAAGCAAACTACAACTTCAATAATACAATTGTCGTGCAAAATACGACAACACATACTATGAGTTTAAATACAAATATTGTCTTCTAGACAATATCCACACTCAAATAAGTTCTCAAGCATAATTATTCAAACACTATTTTACGTAAATAGTGAGGACCGCTAAAACATCTTTCTAGAACCATCACTCCGCACTCTCGACTAGTTCCTCGCTATGTTCTCACCTCCCCGAGAAAATGGAACAAAAAGGAAAAGGGTGAGCTCAACTAGCCCAAGAATAATATTATAACTAAGATAATATACAACAAATTATCGTTAGTCTTCAACAGAGAAAAATCTCATAAAATATAATAATAGCAACAAGTTTTAGATCAACAACTAAAATGAAATAAAGAATCCATTGTAAGAGTCAAGAGAGAATGAGTTCTACTATCTTCTAAGATTTAAAAGTCCATCATCAATATTTTATCCCTATAACAACAATCAATATACATCTTTAATCAAATATTCATCTTTGCACCACAAAGCCAAAGATATTCATTTGTAGATCACCAAATGGGTCATGTTCATCTCAACACTGCTCATCTTTGCACTACGCCAAAGATATTCATCGCTAATCATTTATCTTTGCACTACAGTCAATATATTTAGTAATATCATCATTTAGGACCGAGGATGATGAAAAATATTTTAAAGAAAAAACGAATCCAAAGGAAATGTAAGGACAAATAGTAGGGATTCAGATAATGCTTTATCTAAGATCAATAATACTTCATAAATACCAATTTTGAAGCAGAATTCAAGAATAAAGATCAAAACATGGATACAATCAAAGATAGTAACCATAATAGACATTTTTAACAAAAAGAAGAAAATTTCATTTTTCGGTGAATAGTGCCGTATTCGTGAATAGTTCCGTATACGTGAATAGTGCCGTATACGTGAATAGTAACCCCGACACAAAAAGTTCCAAATTTGATAAAAATTCAGATCAATACTTCGGCATAATGATATAGAAGAAATAATATCATATATGAAGAAAATAACATCCCTTACCTCAAAATATCAAGATTTCCGATCGAAAAATACTCCAGATAAGGTCAAGAAAACAGCACCGATGAATAGAAACTCACAAAGTATCTAAATACTCACAAAATACACTCAATAATCTAGAGAGAGAAAGAGAGAAAACTTGTTTCTGGTGTGATTTTCAATTCTAACTTAGCCCTCTATTTATAGAAAATGTTAGCAGACTCGACCGCAGAACCCGATGGCTTTACCTCGCTATTATTCCCACCCACCACATTTGAAATAAATTCAAAGACATTTCTTCACCAACCACAAGTGGGGCCCACTCAATTCTAGAATTTTCCACCAAAATCATTTATAAACTTAATTTCTCTAATCACCACCTCTTAAAATTCATAACAAATCATACGCTCATTTTAATTCGCTCAAAATTTGTGGACATATACTCAACTTATATATGTATAATATATCCAAAAATTACAACGATCCAACTATTTTGATTAAAAAATTATAACTCACACAATATATCTCAAAAACACTAGTTTAATTTTTAATACCTTTATTCCGACAAAAATACTGATAAAACACCTCAACATTAACTCCTTCAATTTTAACCACAATAAATATATCCAACATTTATATCCACATAAAATAAATATTTCCTTATCATATGAATCAATAATTAATTATTCACAAATAATATTACGTAATCACATTTATGACAACTAGCCGCTCCTGTGAAAGAGGGGCTTAATAAGAATTTCTCCTTATCATGCGCAAATTAGGTGACCAAACCTCTCCTCGATGTAACTTTTTAGACATCGCCAATAATGCTATCTAATAATATTATTCAAATAATATGAATTATTGATCCGATAATGGGAAATATCAAGTGTTGATAATTATCAAACAACAATAATATAAAATATCAACGCAACAATTATCAATCAATAAAATAAAATATCGAATAAGAATTCATCGTAAATAATTATCGAGTAGGCCTTCACGTAAGGATCAATAATTCATCAATACCGTGAATCCACGCAGTATTACTATATTTTAACCAATTTAGTATTCCAACAAGAAAGTTAATTCGTGAATAAATTTACGCCTGTTATTTATAAAAAAACTCAAACTTGTCGCTTTCTTCATCCGACAGCTTATTCTCGCTATGGGGCCCATTAATGATCAAGGCTGCCGCATTTAATATTCCCCAACAACAAGAATATTCCACGACAACAATGATTATTTTATAACCACTGCATATTTTGCAAAATTTGCACATTTCACCCATAACCGTAGAATTATATCAAATTAATACCTTATTATTCACAAATATAATTAGAGAAAATTCGATTTTATTTATAATAAGTTGGGGTCTTACAAACCTCCAACCATCTCAAAGCCCTCACTGAAGTTACAGTGTCCGCTACATAAAGCCCAAATTGATTTTCATTCATTACTCCCCGACTTATAAAGTCTAAATATGTTCATGTCTAGATGATGTGATATAAAACCTCGAGAATCAGAAGAACAAGTTTAGCTTTTTTCTTATGCGCCTTTTCTTTTCTTTCTCATTTTTCCTTCTTTTGAACATATGGTAATGAATAATGTGAATCCTATATTGAGATCGATCATTTCTCGTGTGAATCAATCATCATTCTGACTTCTAGTCGTTGTTCGGGGCATTTTCAAAGACTTAAAATGTGGAGGGTTTTCATCTGCAGCCGCCACAATCTCATCATTCCCATTTATAGATGTCTTCCACTTTAATGCTTTTGCATATTTAAAAGTTTAAGCTCTTCTATGTTGTACATATATGGCTAGACTCTTATCTAATTATATTTTTCAATCTGTATATTAAACTCGACTGGCAAAGGCACTTCTCAAAGATAATATTAGTCATCTCCTCATCTGCTTTTCTTCTACCTCGAGATGCATAAGTAGTGTTAATGAAGGAACGAGGGTATTGGTCAATCAAGTAACATAAGCCTCCAAGAAGTTTAATACGTAAGTCTCTTAGTTGCGTATATAAATAACAACTCGCTTAACTATCATCTCTCGCTTTTGATTTATAAATGTCATTGATTCTTTGTAAATTTAAAGACCATGTTAGGTGAGAATTTTAAATCAGGAGTCTATCAATATGAAAAATAGTCTTAGAAAGGTAAAAGGTAAAAACCTTAAGCATTATTGCAACAAGTTTTGCTTTCTTCTTATTCCTTCTTTCTCATTATCACATTCTTTAGAAAAATATGGTTTAAGATTCCTATGAATCCAATATTGAGATTAATCATTTCTTGGTGTAAATTGAATCAATTAATTGGCTCCTCGCCTTTGCTTTGAGGAGTAAAATAAAATATTGACTACTCTACCACTTTTGGTTTTCAAAGACTCAAAGTGGGTGGATTAGATCCAATACCTACCACTATCTCATCACCACGATTTATTTACAAAGAACTTTTACATGCCTCTAAATATATTTATATTTTAATCAAGTGTGTAAATGCTACTTGCTGCTTTTATCTTTAATGCCTTTTCATATTTTAACAATTTTACTCTTCCATGTTGTAGGGTCAAGGATTCAAGTAACAAATAACATTCCGTAAGTCCCTCAATTCCGTGTACGATCGAAAAATATTGGTTAAAAAGTAATCATTGTCTCTCTCACTAAACCGATTCTCTTTTTAGAAATCACGCTACAAATATTATTCATTGTTAGCAAAATTAAAGAGCATTTAGGTGGGATGATGGGCTATTTGAAAATGAAATGGTAAGTAAAAAGGTGGTTGTCGATTGAAAGTACCCATCTGGTGTTTGATGGACTAGACAGAGTACTAGCCTATTGTCCTTCCACCAACAGAGAGGTAGGTGATCGATGCTCGTGAAGCCACCTTTCTAGCGCCAGTACATTCCGTAAGTCCTCAATTCCGTGTACGACTAGAAACATTGGTTAAAAAGTAATCATTGTCTCTCTCTGTAAACTATTCTCTTTTTAGAAATCATGTTATAAATGTTACTGATTGTTAGCAAATTTAAAGAGCATTTAGGTGGGATGATGCGCTATTTGTAAAATGAAAATAGTAAGTAAAAAAGGTGGTTGTCATATTGAGAGTACCCATCAAGGTGGTTGTCATGATCTGATTTTTTTTTTTGGAAAAGAAAATTTGTATACATTTACTTTGTAAGATATATAAATTGAAATGCTTTTTTGAGCTTATGGTTGTTTCTATTAGCTTAAATGTCAAATAGAGATAAGATTGTCTCCATTTATATATAAGAATGTTAGCCTCAAGTAGTTTTATTGTTTCTCTTACCTTATATGTCATATTATACACACACGTGTATATTTTCTGATAAAAATTGGTTTTATCTTAGGCTAGAGCTGCAACATGGCATCTCGAGAACAAAACTGCTCGAGTTCAGCATGAAGTTTAATTTGATTAGGACGGCTTATTTAGACTCAATACGGGTCTCAAGTGAAAAATTCTTTCTAAACTAGGTTTGGTGTGGTTTGACTAGGGACAAGTGTGGTGTAACAAAGTGGAGGAATATTAAAAGGAATTTATATTTATTAGTAAATTTGATATTTCTACAAATTTCTTCATGCATGTGAAAGGAAATTTGTAGAAATATCAAATTTTACTTGTAGAAATAACAATATTTTATTAAAATAACCGAAGAAGATTGCTTGTATACTTTCATTATATATAAATCGGTAATTTTATTATTTATTTTTGTTAAATTCGGTAGTTCTTTGTTATGTTCTTTCTTTGACGGATCAAGAAAAGTATTAACAAAACAACTTTTGAGCCAATGTGATCATTATTCGTTAATTTATTTTTTAATAGGAATTGATATTTCTGCAATGTCTCTTGTGAAAATATCAATTTCCTTATAAAAATATCAATTCCTTTCTAATAATACATGACTTTGCCAATGTACACTGCGTCATCCAAGTAATACATATGATATGTAAGTTGTGCCACTGCCAAACAACAAAAGCTTAGACTTCCAAACAACAAAAGCTTAGACTTCAATGGTTATTATTATTAGTATCATTTGTTTTGATAAATAGGCTTCAATAATAGTAACAATGAAGATGGAAGGTATAATATATAAAGAGCAAGTTGTCCTCCAAAACAACTTAGCAAAAGAAAATGTCAAGTCATCGGGACTCACCCAATCCCTATACAAATCAAAAAAGAAATCTCCCTACAGTTGCAATAAAGACGCTATAAGAGTGATCTTATCCCGTAGCAATTGATAATAATCCAACAAGCGACTGCTAAAGATCTATTCCTCTCCATCCAATTATCCAAAACACCCACGAATAGTAAAACACCCACATGACCACAAAATCTAGTAAAGGTAGCTTGAGGCTGAATGGTTCTTAACAACATTTGAACTTCAAATCAACATCAACACCATAACCCTGGGTTAGATGGACATAAATTAGGTACAGATTGTGTACTACCAAACTAGGTGTCATGATGCCATACACTGATCAATTTCCTTTTCAACTAAGTTCTCCTTTGAGGTGACAACATAAAGTTTGAGTTACACTGCTGGCCCAAAAACATCAAGTTTGTGAGCTGTAACAATCACAACGATCAATAAAATATTCTATTAATGGTGTAAGACGATGTAGCGCATCGCATATACTACTCGTGACAAACACAAAGCTATAAGGAATTGCATTAGATGTAAAACTAAAGTATACAAAGCCACCATGGCCTAAGCTCATCCAACAAGGAAACTTTTGTTGCTTGCAAACAAGAAAATAAAGTTCAATACATTATGCTTGTATGCCTAATGACAATAATCGCATCACCAGCAGAAAAAAGGCATGTTAAATTCGATTGAAATTTATTTCCTGGATTGCACTAACAAGGAAGACAAACTCCAGAAATCTTGGAGCATCCATATCAAACCTTTTCAATATGTATTGTATCTATAACTTTTGAAATGAAAACAAAATTATGTAGAATTTTACAAATTGTAACCAATATAGCATTGCACACTATAAGGAAAAAATTATCAAAAAGATGTCATGTCTCACTACCAAGAGACTCTACAATTGCAAATTAGCAGAGAAAACAATAGTCAGTAGAAGGACTAAGATAAATACTCAAAGTTAAAGTTGTTCCTTTATTATATTCAAAAAATCATACATAGCTTCAGACAAAATATATAACCAAACAATAAAGGAAATGAAAGGAATGTAATCTATTTAAAACAAATTGTGTGTGGACTTATACAACATATAGCAGGAAGAATAATCATTTTCCTTGGCATTTTAAAGTTCTTATGAACCATAAAATACACAATCTTTTTATGAGGAAAGGTATCAAGGGTAAAAATAAAATCTAACCTATAACTAAGTACATCTGTAAATACACCATATATTGTAATTCCGTAAAAGGTCGCACTTAACGAGTTAATTCTGGTTATCAATCATTAGAAAGTATTGACCAAGCACATGAGGAATGTCACTATTGATAATAAAATTCATTTTATCAGGAAAATAAAGTCATGCATATTTTACATATTTTAGTATTTTGATTAAATGATGTAAATATGTTATTCTTCTTTTATTTTGAATTTTAGTTTTTTTTTATTAAATGATATATATTGTTTTATTTAGAATATATTTTATATTTAAGCCTCCATGTGTCTGTCACGTCAGCCAATTTAAACCCCGTTTGTCTTCTATTAACGGCAGGGGCACGGGTGACCCAAAAAATGTAACGTTAAGGCTACTTTTGGACAAAAAAAAAGTATAGGGTACTCGGTAGACATCGCGATAAAAGTCAGGGGCATTTTTGAACCTTCTCCCATATTAATTTTATCAGGAAAATAAAGTCATACATATTTTTTCTAATTAAATTTCTCAAAGATTAAAATTTACGTGATATATATTCAAATATATTTTTTTGTAATTATAAAGTAAAATTTTAATACCCGTAAAAGTACAAATTAATGCAATAAAATTATAATTATTTTTTCCAAATATTAAAATTTACGTAAAACAAACTTATTATTACATAACAAATCTTATTATTCAAATAAAAAGTATTAAAAATTATATTAATTAATTTTCTAATGTATTACACTAAAAATAATTATTTATAGTAAAAATGACAAATGTTTTTACCGAAAAATAAAAAAAATATTAAAATAAACATCTTTTACAAGATAGATGTAATAATAAATATTATTATATTTTCTTTTTATTCAACATCGCATAAAAAACAATGTCAACCGATACTAAAAAAAGTGTAATCAAAATCATAAATATCCCAAATTCTATATATACTCAAGAAAATTTAACTTATAAAAATCATAATATGAAACAAATAATTCAAATAATAATTTTGTCATTAAACACCAAAAACTAAACTATCAACATATTCAATCACTCTAATTAGAATAGCTTCATTAATAATTTAATTTAATTTTTAAAATATTTGTATCACTTATCCAAAAATATATGTTAATTAAACTAATTTTTCTTTTTTCTATTTTAACAACAATTTAAATGAGATTTATTAGTTACCAACAATTTAAATGAGATATTCTTACTTACAAATGAAACTACAATTATAATGTATCAGTATTAAAAAAGGATAGTTAAACTCATTATTTAGGAATTAAAATTTGATAACATACAAAGGTAAAGTTACAAATGTAAGGAGGTGTTTGATAAAAAATTAATGAATGAATCAATCAATCAATCAATCAATGAGATGAATCAATCAATGAAAAAGTTATTTGATAATCGATATGTCCAAACATCCGAATGACAAAACTTTATTACTTTACCCTCCTAAAAAATTCAAAATTATAGTAAATTTATTTAATATTACTTAATATAATAATTAATATTTTTTAATTTTTAATTTTATTTACTTCATTCAACCGCTTTCATTCACCATTCAAATAAAAAAATTGATTTAGCCATTCAAATTTCCCATCTTACCGATTCATCCATTCGCATCTAAAACAAACGACCGACCGATTCAACCATTCAAATTCTTTCAAATTATTCAAATTTCATTCAAATTTCTAAACAAACACCATATAAGTGTTATTATGGTTATCTCAGAGGGGTGTCAGCAGTATTCTACTCTAAATTTTATGAACCAAATCAACAACTCAATACTCAATGACTTGATTCCCTTCCCCACTCGTTTCTCAAAACAAAGACTTGAATAAAATTAAGGATTTATATGCTTATTTTTCAATAGAAAACAAAAATTAGCTTAATTTCAATCAATCCATAAAGCGGCGACACGTGGGTTATTAAGCTCAAGATAAGGTGAGGTATCATCGATGCGATGGGGACAACACAATAACTTTGATTTTAATCCATTTGTATGTAGGATCCACTTGGACTATATATATGGATTACTCCAAAAGTGGAGTGAAGGTTAGTATCCCACATCGGCTATTTGAAAATTGAACCGAGCCCCTTTCTTGGCCAAGTGCTCCAACTCTAAACAATTTAACTTGATATTTTCATATTTTAATTTTTTCACGATATACGATGGTGGGACTTACTTTTTATTCAGATATAAAAGCAGATATGTTTTTGATGTGAAGAATAAAATTTATTTATTCCTCGCTAACAATTAGATCGCATAATCAATTTGTTCATGGTAACAAATTCATTTTGTTCTTCCAAATAATTTTCATTGTTCGTGGGAATAAATTGATTTTGTTCTTCCCGTCCAATTTTTCTCGTTCAAAATATTTGTCCGCAGATACTTATTATATGTAAAATAAATACTATATATTTTTTGGGAGTCAAAGCAAAAAAGAAAAAAAAAAAAAAGAAGCAAATTTTGGATCTATTTAAAAATCTATCCGACTAGACTTATTGAAATATACAAGTTCCCAAAACATATACTACAAGTCTAAAATAGTACAATGTCTATATGATACTCCACAAATGAGTCATAACTATACTTCTTCTAAACACACTATGATAACCCAAGTTTTTAGAATATTGAAATAAGAATTCAACAAAGAAAATTTTATTAGATAATATGTTATATGATATCAGAAAGTACAAAGGAATATGTAGGGCTATTCAAAGCATTCTAATTTCGCTTTTCAAGGTGAATCGAACTTGCTCGAACCAACCTGCTCGATACAAAAAAAATCGATTTGGGATCTGGCTTGGTACAAATCGATTTTCTAGACCGATTCTGATAAACAATTTCATAGGGCTAATATGTATCGACCAAACCTATTGTACCTGGCCCAATCCATTTTAAAAAATTATTTTACTTAGCTTTGTAGAATCGAGTAAAGTCACCTCTATGTATAAAATAGAACTATAGAACTAACACAAGAAAAGACATAATAGAATATTTAGACTTGAATGAAATTTGAATTGTGGTCTCCCTATTTATAAAATAGATGTAAGACAAGAGAACACAAATTAGACAATGTGAGATATCGGTAAGACAAGAGAATACATATTAAAGAAAGTTTTCACAAGTGAAGGCCAAGTTCCATATCGTTAATCGGTAAAAACTAAGGAAGCTTTCCTTATAAAATAAGTACCGAGGGAAGCCTTAATAGTTGGTGGTTTACAACTTACAAGTTCCATATTGATTATATGGTAAAAGTATAAAGAAGTTAGATAACCTTAAAGTATTTATCAATATGTTGGGAATGCCCCACAATCTTGCAACTTTAATAACTTCAAAGTCTAGTCTTTGTTGAAACCGGGTATATATACTTTGTTTTATGGCTAATATCAATTAAGGCCAAGGGAATTAAATAGTTAATTAATTGGATATAATATGGTTGTTTGTAACTCCCACATTGATTAAATACACATTTAAGGAAGTTTTTCTTATAAAAAGACTAACAAGTGAAAGCCCTAATACTTGGTGGTCTCCAAGTCCTACATTGAAGTTTTCGTTATAAAGACTACCAAGTGAGACCTTAATAACCAAGTCCCACATTGATTAATTGATAAAAGTCTAAAAAGTTTTTATTATAAAAAGACTTTCGCTTTAGAAGGCTAATTTTAAGGTCGGTATTGGGTTGTTTTACCTTGGTCAAAATTTGGCTTAAAAGCAAGTCTTAATGCTTTTTTTTGGGCCTAATTTTGATTTAAACTTTTGCTAAATTTTGGCTTAAAGATTGGGCTTGCTCAAGGTGTAAAACCCAGATCGATCCAAAGACGACCGGCTTAATCGTTCCTAGATAATTTGCTTCAACCTAAGACATGTATTGGTACCCTATTTTGGGTACTTTCAAAGATTTAGTCCGGTTTGTCTTGGCTTCGATATTTTATCTATGAACACCCCTAGGAATATGTGCTATGTAATATGTGATGTTGTGTATAATAAATATATTAGTATTATATGTAAGCAAAGTGTAGGAGTAATTTATTTAAGTAAATGAGATCCAATATATAAAATATTTATATTGGTATCAAATTAGTAAATTGAATTCATATTTAGATAAAATGGATGAATATATTTAATATAAATAAATTGTATAAAGTGTAGAAAATCCAAGAGAATATTGCATAAATGAATATTGTGATTGCAAGAATATTTGATATTTTGCCAGTAGCAAACTTTAAGTAGATCCATAACTTTAAGAATATTTGATATTAATATTTGATATTTTGCCAGTAGCAAACTTCAAGAGAATTGACGTGGTTTGAATGATCCATAACTAAACCCATGTTATGGCATTATCAGTCATAGTTTTCATCTGAGGTTGAATATACATGAATTAAATAATTTAAAGATTATGTGGCTTGTGTTGAAAAGGAAAAGAAAACAGGAAAGGATTCTTAAGCTTGGAATTATATGTGATTGGTTGTTCACATATGCAGATCATTTGTATACATTAATATTTTATGATTTTCCATCATTTGAATTATATATATATATATATATATTAAGATCGTATATTAGGATTTTTTTTACCTTAATATTAAACCTTAAAAGACTTGAATTTTATTACTCCCTCAGTTGAACATAGACAGAGTTCCTTTTTCCTTTTTTTTTAATTTATTTCTATAATTTAAAGTTAATGTGAGTTCATCTAAGTTTTTCAAAACAACAATTTTAGATAGTTTAATATTCATGATTGTTTTGATTAAATCAAATTAATTCACATCAATTTTATATTTTAAGATGTATCAAATTGACCTAATGAAAGGCTTTTTATGGAGCGAAAGCATTATCGAGACAAATTCTACTCTTTCATTCTACAAAAAAAGTCCTATTTTGACTTTTTGAAGTTGAAAATCCTAGAATCAAAAATGATATAAATTGATATGATTTTAGTTAGTACAATTGTAAATATCATACACCATCTAAAAAACTAGTAACACACTTCACTGTTTTGAAATTTTGTATTGATTGCATTAATTTACATTTTATGATTTTGTGAAGGGATTGATATTTTCATAAAATTTTCACAAGTTTTCTCTACACGACTGTAAAGTGTGGGTTTCATTTACTATTCATGTGAGTCATCAATTCCTTTTTGTGAATTGATTTAAAAATAAAAGTAATACTTTTTGTGGAATATATGGAGCATATATTGTGTACTACACACCTTAGTAATATTAAAAAATGTCAATAAGAAATAGTATCTTCTTTTAGATGGAGGTAGTACTGTATTGCTTGTTATTTATTGTGTAAATAGTCTCATTTGAACAAAACAAGTAATTAATTACTGAGTACGCTAATTTGAAAAAATTTCAATTGACTATTTCTCATGAAAGGCTTCTTAATGTGAATATGTTATCATGGGAATGTAATTAATTACCTTGTAGAAAATAAGAAAATGGGGAAGTGGAATTCCATGATTCCAAGGCAAACTTCCATATTGATGACTTTCATGTATCATTGATTTAAAGCTTGATTTTAACATTATAAGTGAAATTTAATAAAATTTGATAATATACTGTTTGAACCTGATTACTTTTAGAGCACAGAAAAACATATGACAAAGAAAATTTTGTCATTTGTTACTTTATGTGATCAGCCGCAATAGGCAACTTGGATTTATATTAGCTCGCACTAAAATATATATTTGAGAACTAGCTTTATGTAAAATTTGGTAATCCTCTCCATCCTCAAAAGGATGAGAAAAGTACAACATATTAAGAAACATAAAAATAGAGGAAAGATAGTAAAAAATTCAAATTTATCCTTAGTGGCGATTAAATTAAGTGATGAATACTTTTATTTTTTTTAATATTAATGGACCCCACTATATGATATTTTCCCTTCACTTTATGTACTTTATCTCATCCTTTTGGGATAAAAAAAAGTTTGTATCTTTAGTCATCCTTTTAGATAGGAAGGGAGTATGTTCAATTAAATTCAACAAAAGCCTTCTTGTTATCGAAAAGTCATTCATGCGGTTTAATAGTGATTCTCGGTTAAGTTTCATATGATTACCGATTATATAAACTTAAATACTTCTGTATGCATTCTGTTTCTTGTAGAACTTTTGTCACATCTGCTATTATGTATTTTACTATAGGTCTTAATCATATATCAAGTATTTAGGCGATGCCGGGTGGAGCGTGTGAGCATGCTTAGAGGTGGCTGTGAGATGCACATATATATGCTTTAAATGGATTTGAACTATTTGTATCAGAGGTCTTAAATCCATATATACCAAGTATTTAGGTAGTGCTAGGTGAGCTTGTGCGCTGTTTTGAGGGTGGCTACGAGGTGCACATATATATGCTTTAATGTTTCGAATCGCATGTTTAATTAGTTACATATTCATCAAAGATTTGTGCATCATATCTAGAAATTAAAATTTCATTTTAGGATGGATTCAGGTATATGTAATGATTATAAAACTCAAACATCACACACCTTGAGGTGGTAATGAGATGCACATATATATGATTTTAATGGATTTGAACTATTTGTATTATAGGTCTTAACCATATATACCAAGTATTTAGCAAAGGTCAAGTGAGCTTGTGCGCAGTGCTTTGAGGGTGGCTACGAGGTACATATATATATGGTTTAATGTTTTGAAATACATGTTTAATTAGTTTCAGATTCATCAAAGGTTTGTGCATCATATCTAGAAATTGAAATTTCATTTTAGGATGGAATCAACAGATATGTAATGATTATAAACTCAAACAAAGACACAACTTGTGATCTTTCAAAAGATTTATTAGTAGATAAAATGTGGAATTATACCGCTATCCGGTTTAAATTATTAATTACCAAAATAATATACTAACAAAAAGTATATTACCTAAATAATATTTTTGTGGTTGTCGATTCTTTCTTTAGTAACTATGTTACAAGTGTATTTAGTGAGAGATAATCGAGAGTAAAAATAACATGTAGTTCACCTTGCTTGAAAAATAGCCATCGAAAATAAAAAAGATGGTCATCCAATCGAGAGCGCCCATCCGGTGTTTATGGACTAGCAGAGTAGTGGCACGTTGTCCTTCCACCGACAGAGAGGGAAGTGATCGCCGCCTGGTGAAGCCACCTTAGTGCAAAGGTTCTCCACTCTAAGGGTCAAGAGATCTAGGCCTCGCCTAAAGCCCGTGACCCAACTCTTTACTTGAATGGGCAAGCCGCTTAATAACCTTGTGCTAAGTCCAACAACCGCCTAAGCCAAGCCAACCTCCAACCATCTCAAAGCCCTCACTGAAGTTATAGGCCCGCTGCTACAAGCCCAAATTTAATTTTCTTTCCTTGCTTCCTAACTTATAAAGTCTAAATATGTTCATGTCTAGACGATGTAGATAAAAACCTTGAGAATTGTAAGAACAAGTTTCGCTTTCTTTCTTATGCGATCTTTCTTTTCTTTCTCATTTTCCCTTCTTTGGAACATATGGTGTGACGCCTGTAATAGGGTCCACACGACCCATTCTCGAGTCGCAAGATATCACACTATAGAAATCAAATACAAACTTCATTTATATAACTATCGAACTGTCAGTGTAGTACAACAACACATAAGTCGTGAGTTTTAATACAAATATATGTAACTCTCATGGTGTCTCACCACAACACTCTTACAATGGTACTTTACATAAAAGTACAATCAATAATTATTTTAGAAATTCAAATCTTTGGAAAATGCTCAAGGAAACCTTTTACATGGGAGGCCATGATCTAAGTTATGATAGATATCATATGACTCGAGAATTATCCTCGTCAATCCAATAGTCCCCAAAGAAAAATGAGCAGATTATTATCATGTTCTTTCCGATGGCGAAGTCTTCTCGACATATAATTATCTCCATTGTCTCCAATTGAGAATTATACTTCAACCAAACTCCAAGATTATATAGTAGTGCTCAGAGATATACTCAGAAGTGGATGTGACAACCCCGCCTTTATGATAACACGGGTCAGATATCATTAGACATCTCAGATGATAGTGGCAAAACACCCTTCCAAAGTCAGGGTTCGCCACCCTATTTGATTCACCAAATATAAATATTAAATGTCGATAAAAATACAACACACTTATCTAAAGTTCTCAATAAAATTATTTTCATACTATTTAAGGAGAACCTCAACAAATTTATAGACCACCGCTCTAATCCTCTCACATTCGTCAATTCCAAATGCCTACACTCTTATTACCCCAAAAAGAATTGTGAAGCAAAAGGGTGAGCACAACTAGCCCAAGAAGAATATCATGACTAAAGATAAATAAATTATCATTAGCCTTCACAAGAATAAATAAGAGATTTAGAACATATGGTAGATGACAAAACTTTTCAACTATAGTTGCAAATGAATCTAATAATCCATTAGAAGAGTCAAATAGACCATAAAGTCTATTATCTTCTCCATATTAAGAGTCCACCAACAATGTTTTATCACCGTAACATTAATCAACAATTCCCCGCCCACAATCATGTGAATTACTCATAATCATAATTGTGGTTCTAAATTCCTCTTCGCACCTGTGACGTAAGATAATTTTCATCACCGCCTTTACCCAAAACATCAAAGATCGTGGTTATACCAAATCACGCCTCGCTCATAATCATACTAATAAATTTATCTTTGCATTACGAGCCAAAGATATTCATTAATCAGCTCATCCTCGCACTACAGTGGCAAAGACATGCAATCAGATTTTAGAAGAGTCAAGTAGAGCATGATATCTACTATCTTCTACTTAATTAAAAGTTTATTATCAATATTTTATCACGAGACTCAAAGACAATAAATAATCCACATCGCCAATTATCCATGCACTACAAAAGCCAATGATATTCATTAAGATCACGACCACTTAATTATTCGTATACACTACGCGCCAAGGATAATCGTGTTTTCATCAACGATCATGATCACGCTTATAAAATAATTCATCTTTGCACCTCGTCAAGAGAACCCATGATCATGATCATACCGATAAGTGGATTTTTATACACTTATCCTGATCTTTACTTGAATTAGTTGTTTATATTCATGTGTCTTAGTTACTTTTCATGCATTTTGTGTTCATTTTGTAGGTTATACGCTTGGGAGCGGCGTGAGTGATTATTGGTAAGGAAAAGCAAAGAAAATACAAAGAAAAGTGCAATACTTTACATCATTTGGGCTTTCATGTTACTTCATGTTCTCGGCTTGAAAATTGACTACATTGTAGAGTGTCTTCAGAGTCTGTCCAAACATCTTGAATCGCTTCTAATCGGAGTTCGATGCAAGATTTATGATCGCTTGTACCAACGACATCAAACTTCACTGCTTTGGTTAGCCATTTTCATAGCAGTCCTTCCATCTCGATTTCAACCTTCATCCGGCCAGAATTTCTCAATCATCAAAGAATGAAAGTTGTAGAGCTCATCCGATATCTTCAATTTGATAGGTTGCAGACCTCGTGAATCTTACCGGATCAAAAGTTATGGCTATTTTACCATAGCAAACCACGCGACTTTATAAGAGCAAAAAGACGCGATTTTCGCTACATGCAAGCGCGCGCCAACTCAAAGTCAATTTCGCGCGTCACTGACTTCTGGTGTCGATTAACGCTGACTTTTCATTAAAAAGTGCAATTAAAGCGTAAACGAGAGAGGGGGATTCAATTAGGGCTTATATATTATATGATTTTCATTATGTAAAGGAGATTCCTCCCTCGGGGATAAAGCTTTCATTATTTCGCTTTTCTTTCTTTTTAGATTAGATTAGAACCCTAGAATAACTAAGATTTGGGGATCAAGCAATCAAGATCCTTGAAGGTTCGTAAGGAAACAAGAGAATAAACTCGATTTGTTATTCTTGATCCCTAACTCTCTTTACTTCTATCAGATCTTTCAATGTATATTCAATCATGGATCATGGATTCTAATTCAACCATGAGTTAAACTCTATTTTGGGATTGCAATGGAATCTATTGCCTAGTTTATTTTGACATAGTTCATTGTTAGTCTTATTAATTGTTATGAGATTGTCTATTAAGATTCACGCTTATTTGTTTAGTCGATCGCCATCAATTATCGTGATAACCCATATGAACTCGAAAGACGTAAGTATGGGTTTAAATTTGATCTTGATAGCTTGTGGTTTGTATGTTCTACATGGTGATGGAATATATGATTCGTGCTTAGGATAGACATATACCAAGCACCACTGTAGTCAATCGAGGACTCGGGTTCAAACCCCAATTATTTGTAAATCACATGTACATATAAAGTGGTTTAGGTAATGTGGGTGTTCATGTGTATTCTATCAATTGTGGATTATATGTGATATGAGTATAGTACATCGAGAGATGGCTATATTTCACTTTCGTGTTCTCGACTAACAATCCGTTATAATTAATTTTGTTTAACTAGAAGTGTGTTGATTTAAATGATGCAATAGGGGAAATAGTAATCTCATGTCTTTATTATTTAGCCTCATTCTAGGGGTAGTTAGTACTATTTAATTTCATAGTTTAAATAAAAAATATAATATCATTCATTTAAATAAGACTGAAATGGTTATGGGCTAATGCTTGGTGAACTTTATTAATTAATTCTCCGTGGGAACGATACTTTACTTACTCTTTATTACTTGTTGACCACGATATATCAAAGGTGTCAAAGCGAATTAGAAATTACCCAACACATACCAAAAAATCGCCCATCAATGCACTACGGCCAATGCGACTTTTACCACATCATTTGTAATATTACGCTTATGATTATACCGAATGATCCTCGGTCATAATCATACCAATCAATAAATTCATCTACGCACGTAAGCCAAAGATGACTTTCATCACAATATAAGCATGAGGATGATGACAATGATATAAGCATTAATCAAACGAAATCAAGGATAAATATTAAAGACTTTAAATTTATCTAGAGTTTAAAAATATCCAAATTGTCAACATGATACTGCTTTGTGAAGAAAAATTCAAGAATAATATTCATGTATCAAAAATAATTTGGACAGAAAAAAAATATATTTAGTTCTCTATTAATAAGACCGTGAATAAGATTTCTGAATAAGACTGTGAATAAGATTCTATGATGAAAAAGTATCCCAAATAATTCGTGAATAATATTCTAGTAAATAATACATGGGTGAATAGTAACCAATGTATAGTAACTCGTGAATAGTACTCCGGCATGAAAAGTATCCTGAATATCCGAGTGAATAATATTCGAGTGAATAGTAACTCGTAAATAGTAACTCATGAATATTACTCCGTGGATAGTACTCATAAAAGGAAAATACAAAAGAAAACAATATTCCATGACGAGTACAAAAGAAATGATATCTCATACGAGTATAATAGAATATATGAAATTGTAAATGAATTTTCACCCGCATGCGGTAATCCATGTAGATAGATCATTTCCACAATTTAATAAAGAATGAATACGGCGGGTCATTCACTATGCATGCAGAGTCCGCATAGACAAAGTTATTCCAATGTAATAATAAAGAATGGAATAACAAAAGAATTTCACCGCATACTAGAGTCCGTGATAGACAAGTTAAGACAAAGTTATTCTAATGTAATAATAAAGAATGAAATAATGTAAGAATTTCACCATGCATACCAGATTTCACAGATACAAAAGTTATTCCAATGTAATAATAAAGAATGTAATAATAGAAGAATTTCACCATGCATACCGTAGTCCACGTAGACAGGTTATTCCAATAGAATAATAAAGAATGGAATAACAACCCTTACGAGTATGTAAAGAAAATAACTCTCTTCATGAATACGAAAGAAATAATACCATTTACGAATATTAAACGAAAATAATATTCATACTGTAATACGAAAAAATAATTTCTTCGTAATATGAAATAAATAATACCCCTTACCTCAGAAGAAGACTGGATACTGGAATAATGAAGTAGCAGACTTCTCTTCTTATCTCTCTCTATAATTGATCTTGTGAGTCTTAGTGAATTGGTGAGAATGAAGGAAGAATGAGCTTCTATTTATAGGAAAATATAGTTTCGATAACTACACATTTTGGGGCTCAAATATTACAAAGATAATACCTTCATCTTTTCCTTCATTTTCAATTTAGTCCTCGCAAGTATTATCAAACTTGTACCACCTCCCCAATAGTACATCATATGAATCAATAGTACAATCATGTGAATCAATAGTTCTATACATGTGAAAAAAAATAATTACAAAGATAAGACCTTCATCTATACCTCCATTTTTAATTTAGTCATGCAAGTATTATCAATCTTGCACCATCTCCCCTAATAGTACATTCATGTGAATCAATAGTACACACATGTGAACAAATAGTTATAAACATGTGAATTAATAGCAATTAATTGCTCATTTATCCAATTAATTATCCGATTGGTCAATATAACCTCCAAACATCAATTATTATCAGAATAGATGTCGATTTCTACTAACACTAATAATCCCAACACAATGAAAATATTAATTTCATCTTTAATCAACACGAACTTATTCATCATTAATATTATAACTCACAATATTTAACAACCAGATCATTCACAAGAAAGAAGGGGCTTTCCGATAAGGATTTCTCCTTATTGACGCGCAATTAGGTGACCAAACCTCTCCTCGACAGAATTTTCTAGACATCGTCAATATTGCAAATAATAATATGAATAACTTTGTCGTCTCAATTATTGATTTAATAATATAAAATAATATGCAGATGATACTGTGACAATAATTGCATCAATAATATGAGAGATATTATGCAGCAATTACTGTAGCAATAATTGAGTATAACTGAGTGACTTCTTACGTAAGCATCAATAATCAATACCGTACTACTACTACGCAACCACGCCAGACATCGATTTTTTTTACTACCGTAGTTCAACAATTTAATGGTAAAACTTTCGCCGTTATTTTATAAAAAGATATTTCGCCATTTTCTAATTACGATAATACCTCCGCTGGGTTCACTAATGATTGTGTCGTCGCATTTAATATTCCCCGTTAAATGAATATTCCCCACCAATCGAGTATTCCCCACACACAAACTAATATTTTATATCAACTTGCTTACTTTGCAAAATTTTCAAATATCACCCTTAACTTTAACCTTTATCAATTTAACCATTTACTAAATAACATAATAATTATAAGAAAATTTAATACCTTCATTTCATAAAATTCGGGGTCTTACATATAAGAATGAATAATGTGAATCCTATATCGAGATCGATCATTTCTCGTGTGAATCAATCATTGTCTCGCTTCTAGCTATTGTTCGGGGCATTTTCAAAGACTTAAAATGTGGAGGGTTTTCATCTACAAATTAGCCGCCACAATCTCATCATTCCCATTTATAGATGTCTTCCACTTTAATGCTTTTGCATATTTAAAAGTTTAAGCTATTCCATGTTGTATAGATATGGCTAGACTCTTATTTAATTATATTGTTCCATCTGTATACGGTTGGTAAAGGGATTTTTGTCATGCTAACACTTTCACATGTGAACTCAATATATAAAACTCGACCGGCAAAGGCACTTCTCAAAGGAGAATATTAGTCATCGCCTCATCTGCCTTTCTTCACCTTGAGATGCATAAGTAGTGTTAAGGAAGGAATGATGGTATTGGTTGGGTCAAGTAACATAAGCCTCCAAGAAGTTTAATACGTAAGTCCCTTAATTACGTATATAAATAACAACTCGCTTAACTATCATCTCTTGGCTCTCGGCTCTTGTTTGAGGAGTAAAATAAAATATTGACTACTTTATCGCTTTTGGTTTTCAAAGACCTCATCCGGGTGGATTAGATCCAACAAATACCACTATCTCATTACCACGATTTATTTACAACAACTTTTAGATGCCTCTAAATATATTTACATTTTAATCGAAAGTGTATAAATGATACTTGTCGCTATATCTTTAATGCCTTTTCATATTTTAACAATTTTACTCGGCCCAAGTTGTAGGGTCAAGGATTCAAGCAACAAATAACATTCCGTAAGTCCCTCAATTCCGTGTACGATTGAAAACATTAGTTAAAAAGTAATCATTGTCTCTCTCTCACTAAATTGATTCTATTTTTAGAAATCACGTTATAAATGTTACCGATTATTAGCAAATTTAAAGAGCATTTAGGTGGGATGATGGGCTATTTGAAAATGAAAATAGTAAGTAAAAAAGGTGGTTGTCGATTGAGAGTACCCATCTGGTGTTTGATGGACTAGACAGAGTAACCATCGACAGGAGAGGTAGGTGATCGCTGCTCTGTGAAGCCAGCCTAGCGTTGTACCCTCCACTCTAATGGCTAAGAACTCATGGCTTTCGCCTAAAGCCCGTGACCCAACTCCTAACTTGAATGGGCATGTTAATAGCCCTGATGAGCCGTACCATATTAGAACCAAACCAATTTTCAACCATCTTAAAGCCCTCACTTGAATTACAGATTCATGCTACCAAGCCCAACTGATTGTTATGCCTTGGTTCTGACTTATTTTGTCTAAATATGTTTCCTAGTAGCTGATGTGGGATAAAAACATGTATCATTTTAAGATAAAGTTTTACTCTCTTCTTATGAAACACATCTTAAGACTTGAAAGATTTATATAAATTTAAGATGAAACAGTCCTTGAGATTGTCAATTCTTGTTATAAAGAATCAGTTGTTTGGTTTTTGGTTTTTGTTTCTGGATCAAATGGACTACTTCACTACTTTCTTTCTTAGCTCCTCGGCTAGGTGGAATTATATCTACTACCAAATATATATTTCTCGCTATTTGTGTTTAGTGCTCACTTGAAAAAAACCAGTAATCATTTTTAATGTGTTGATTTTTAATGTATTGATGACCTGTTGTGAGATTAGACATTTACAGATCATTGACTATGGAGGGATTTAGTATCTAGGGACATGCATGAAGCTTCCCAAATTGGAAGTGTTGCGTGTGGCCAAGACAGGTCTCAGTGATGAAGGGTTAGTGACAATTTGGATCATATGTTATGGGCTTCTGAAGTTGGACTTCGAGGGTTGTGTGGTTGCAACAAAAAAGAGGGTGGAGGAAGTTGTGAGAAACTGTGAAAGATTGAGGGAGATAAATTTGAAAGATTGAGGGAGATAAACTGTGAAAGATTGAGGGAGATAAAGTTGGACTTCGAGGGTTGTGTGGTTGCAACAAAAAAGAGGGTGAAGGGTTAGTGTTTTTTACGCCTTAGTATCTCAAAAAGAAGAAAAGCTAAACGAATATGGAAGTCATGACCTGCAACAAACTTGCGATATCACAAGCATGCACTATCATTTAGCAAATGCATAACACACATATCTAATCGTTGAATAAATCTATACTTGCAAAATACTATAATTTATCTGGTAAGAAATCCTAGCTTTTCTTACATGGGCCATTCTATTATGTGTTTTAAAACTAATAATCAAAAAACTGTATTCAAGAGAGACTTAAACTTGTACTTTGGAAAGAAGTGAGATGAAACTGGGTTAATGAAGAAAAAACTTGTTCCACAACTTTCCTTCCTAAAGTTGGAAAAAGAGGTAGGTATCCCACTAGACAAAAACTCACGTGAGAATAAAAAAAAGACACGGATACATGATTATCTGGTTCCTATAATTTGTCCTTTCGACCAAGTTTAGAGAGCACGAGGCAGTAAGAATCCCAATTCGTACCCTTAGATACTTGAACAATTTCTTCCTCTGCTTGAATTACTTTCTGAGAATGCTTATCCTATAACATTTAATTTAATTATATCTCCTCATTAGCAAACAAGCAGTACAAACGAATTAATATAACTTAGAGACGTCGATTGATAATAATCCAACGAGCGACTGCTAAAGATCTATTCCTCTCCATCCAATTATCCAAAACACCCACGAATAGTAAAAACACCCACATGACCACAAAATCCAGTAAAGGTAGCTTGAGGCTGAATGGTTCTTAACAACATTTGAACTTCAAATCAACATCAACACCATAACCAAACTTGTACTACCAAACTTGGTGTCATGATGCCATACACTGATCAATTTTCCGAGAGAAGTGAAACTTTTAAGTTTTCTTGTGATGATGTAACTAATGTTGGTCAGTTAGTGATGGTAGTTTATGTGGTCAATGGGGGAGACAATAAAAGAAAGATAAATGGAGATAGATAGTGGAGGTCAAAGGTAGTGGATGTGACAGGAGGTGGTAGGAGAGAAGATAAAACTAGAGAGACAGAGATAATGCATGAATTACTGCAGGATAAAAAATCCACTAACAAAATATGAATATAGGAATTGTAGCAACATAGAAAAGGTTTGTGGCAATACTACTTTTCAACTATGAAAGCATTGACAACTTAATATTACGCCAAAAGAGTCTCATTTACATAATTTAAGGATGTATTTTTGTGTCATGTTTAACCCCAAAAATAATAAGTTGTTAGTTTAGTAATGTCGTAATGGGTGGTGGTGTGATAATAAAATTATAATGACAAACTTGTGGACATTAAATCATTTTATACTACTACAAATAAAAAGAAGACTCTTTGTAGAAACAAGAAGTTGACAAATGAGACTCTATTTCTAGTACAAAGGAGATTAATAGCTTTAATAATTAATAAATCTTATCCTATATTACTAATTATTTTAGGGTTGTTCTGTAGACTAATTGCAAGAATCGCCACCCTTCTTATCCCATTACTTGTAACAAAAGGCGCCACACACACTAAGAAAGCAAGTGTAGAATGCTTTTACCTTGAACACAAGCAGCACTCCACAACTTTGACTTCTGACATATTGAATTCATCTATGACTTTCTTTAGATCAATCTTCATCTTTTTCAAGACGACATGTTTTCCTGGATGGAAATATCATTAAAAAAAATCATAGAACTCTATGTTGTAGAGTAACACGTAAAAAAGTAGAATAACCTTCAACCTCATGACATATACCAATAAAGAAGGATCATTTAAAGGTACATGGAATTGAAAAGACTCACGTTTCATTTATATCTCTTCATTCTAATTTTATTTAGGGGAAAATTTAACAAACCATGCAATGCCATGTTTCAATGTAGTACCATAACATCTCTACCATACAATACATTTTTAGCAACACCATGGGCACTGTAATTTTAGGCAAAAAAAGAGAAGAGGAAATCATACACCTTTGTGCAGAATATTTACAATGCAATCTATCAGATGATTGGTACTAACGAATTTGAAATAACACAGGTAATAATTAAGGGTGACTACACCAAAACATCATAGTCAAGGTCTCAATGTTGGACATGGAAGTTCTTTAATTATAAGCCTCAAATATTCCTACAAATAATTTGCAGGTATGTTTTCCCTGCCTGTTAGTTACATTTAACATAGTGATATAAAGTACCCGAAATCCAATGATGTTCCATTAACATAATTACAAGGGCACAAAGTAATATCAGAAACAAATGAGCTAGTTTCCTTTAATTTTCAACTAAGTTCTCCTTTAGAGGTAACAACATAAAGTTTGAGTTACACCAAGTTGTGAGTTGTAACAATCACAACGATCAATAAAATATTCTACTAATGGTGTAAGACGATGTAATAGCATTATATATACTACTCGTGACAAACACAAAGCTATAAGGAGTTGCATTAGATGTAAAACTAAAGTATACAAAACCACCATTTTTTTTTACTTTTCGCAGACACATATTTCAGATAAAAAGTTGTAGCTTTCAGAATGGATAAGGCATCAACAAATGCTTTATTTGCAATGAGGCCATGACCTAAGCTCATCCAACAAGGAAACTTTTTGTTTAGTGGACTTGCATTTTATACAAGATTCCACAAGTTCACTTCTTAGACTTTAATTTTAACGCTCTTGAATTAAGTCCGCATGCTAAATATTACGCTTTCCATACTTAGATTATTATTACATAATCCATCTCACCTCGATATTATAATGTTACATATTTCTAAGTTCAAAAATAATTCCCGAAATGAAAATGATGAATAGTGTTTTTCGTAAAATTTCTCGTAAAGCTTTTATTTTCGCCTTGGAAATTCAAACACTTTAATTCCTTCACATAGTTAAAATACTACGATGATCCGACGCTTCTAGGTTATAAAACTACATACATCTTATTAACACGTAATAATAATAAATAATATTATTTTATTCATTATTTTATTCTTTCAAGTATTTTACAAAGGATCCGAATTTCTCTACGTTACATTCTTCCCTTTATAAAGATTCTCGGCCCCTCGTAATCTCACCTTATATTACGCAACCAACTAAGAGTAATCCTTCTTTATCTTTTCCCCAATTTCCCACGCTGCTTCTTCTAAGATCGTGATTCTTCAATAACACCTTTACCGATTTATATGACCTTGTTTCGCAGAACTTGCTCTTTTCTATCGATGATTTGAATCCAAGATCTCTTCGTATGTTAAGTCCTTCTCGATTTGAATAGGCTCAAATTCTATTACATGTTTATAGTCCGGCTCAGTAGTGACGCAACACATATACGTGAAATACGCTATGTATTCATTCTAAGTCCGGAGGTAATGCTATCATATAAGCTACATCGCCACCCGCTTTAACACTTCAAAAGGTCCTATAAACCTTGACTTAATTTCCTTCTTTCCAAAGTGTATCTTTCCTTTCCGTGGAGATACCTTCGTAAATACGTATGAGCTACCTCAAACTCCCTATTTTCTCGATGTAAGTCCGCATACTTCTTCCTCGCCTGCCTTGAGTCAAATGCCACGAGATGCATCCTTATTAACTTCACTATATCCGATGTTTGTCGCACCAATTATGGGCCTAGCATTCTAAGATTCTCCCACTTCATCCCAACACAACGTGTGTTCGACACTTCCTTCTATATAAAGCTTCATAATGTGGCATACCTATGCTTGCAATAACTGTTGTTATACACAAACTCTACTAATGGTAGATGATCATCCAAACTACCCTTGAAATCCATGACGCAGATCTCAACATATCTTCTAACGCCCTAATTGTCCTCTCGCCTCATTCCATCGGGCCAGGATGATATGTCATACTCAACTTCAACTATGTCCCCAACTACTTTTGCAGATTTCTCCAAAAGTTCGACGTGAATCGTGGGTCACGATCCGATTACAATCGAAATCGTACCCATGTCCGAAATAATTTTCTTAATATAAAGTTTAGCTAACCGATCTAAGTTATATTTGACCCGAATTGGCAAAAAGTGAGCCGACTTTGTCAACCGGCCCACTATTACCCAAATCGCATCGCACTCTCTTATGAAAAGTAGCTCAAGTCCCACCACAAAGTCAATGGCTTATATGCTCCTACTTCCACTCCTAATCTCCAATGACCGTAATAAGCCACTTAGTCGTTGATTTATTTAGGAATTAAAATTTGATAACATACAAGGGTAAAGTTACAAATGTAAGTGTTATTATGATTATCTAGAGGGGTGTCACAGTATTCTACTCTAAATTTTATGAACCAAATCAACAAATCAATACTCAGCTGACTTGATTCCTCTTCCCCATTGTTCTCAAAAACAAAGACTTGAATAAAATTAAGGATTTATATACTTACTTATTTTTCGTATGAAAACAAAAATTAGCCTAATTTCAATCAATCTATAGTAATGACACGTGGGTTATTAAGCTCAAGATAAGGTGAGGTATCATCGATGCGATGGGGACAACACAATAACCTTGATTTTAATCCATTTGTATGTAAGCCACTTGGACTATATATATGGTGTAACAACCCGATATTTTCTATACAAATAAATTAGAAATTTTATGATAATTTTTTTATTATTATTAAAATAAATATGGGGAATATGTGTCAAGATAATGTGTATATGTATTTATGTGATATATAAAAATATGAATATTTACAAATACTTTTATTTTAGAATTATTGATCATTATAAATTATATTCTTATCATAATTAATTTTATAAAGAGAAATGTTTTATTAATTATTTTCCATGAAGATATAATCATATATTATTTATATAATATATGAAATGATTTTTAGAATTATTATAATAATTATATTTTGATTTTTTCAAAGCTATAAATATGTAATCAGATATGGGACCAATAAGGGTTAATCAATTATGGTGTTATGTGACAAACCTCAGATTATCGTGGTGAAACCCTAATTATAAATTTTAGAACTAATTTTATTTTATTTTAAACCCCAAATAAAACTTTGTAACCTAATTATACATTAGGTGAGGCAATTAAATAACCTAAGGGTTATAGTAATAAGGAAAGATTAGTATTTAATATGTATACTAACTTAAGTGGATAATCTTGTTATTTCAAGTTATTAATAATTTTAAACCTATTTCTAGTAAACTTAATTAGGTTATGAGCTAAAGTCACATGTATAAGAAATTAAATTCCATAAGATTGGGGAATAGAAACCCTAAATAAACAATTAGGTAATATAAATTAAAATTGTTAAACTATGTTACTTATATAGCCCAACTAATTAAATTAGAAGCCCAAAAGAAATAAAATGCAAGACCAAACCCTAGTCCACTTGATTAAGGGTATTTTAGACTTTTGATTAATCAAATTTGTGCATTAAAATAAAAGCAAAATGGAGGATATAATGGGACAAGGGGACAGCCACATTAGGCCATTTAAGGCAACCAAATTATGCTAATCAAGTTCCTCAATTAGTAAGTCTTACACACAAGGACAAGTGTGTCATGCTCCCATTGGTAGAAAAAATCTACTTAGACCTTTAACCACATGATTAGGCTTAATTGAAGAGATAAGGTGAAGCCTTTTATCCATGGGACAATAAAAGTATGGGGATAATAGCTAGATACACTAAGTGTATCTATATTTTTGCAAGTATCCTTTATTTCATTGTTTTATTTCATTTCTTCTCTCATTCTTCCTCTTATAATTTTCTCCCAAGCTAGCAACTTCAAGAGAGAGAAAAGGAGAGAGGTTCGCCATATATATAGAGAGAGAGTGCTAGTTTGTTTCATGCATCCTAAGTTAATCACTTACTTTGCAATCAAGAAGGTTGCCATTAAATCAAGGTATAACATAACCTTAATCTACTTCTTCTACTTTTGTTTATTTTAGCTTGAGTTTTGTTAAGCTTAAGAATAAATACTCAAGATACCCTAGTCCCACATATCATCATGTATGGAACTAAGTATCTTGAGTGTTAGATCAAAGGCTTAGAGGAAGAATATGATATATGTTCTCCAAGGGTGAAAACTCTTGTTTTCCCACTAAATCTTCTATAACTCAAGTTTTACAACTTGGATTTGTGATCCGTCAAGGGGGTGCTAGATACATGAGTTATCTAGTAAACCCAAGTGATAGAATACAAATCTAGCAAGTTTTGAAATCTTTGGGGTCTTTTCCCCAAAATACCCACTTGAATGTTAAGGGTTCAAAAACCCTAAAATAAATTTCCTCATTCCCATTTTTCTTGGGATCTGTTTTTGCATACGCTTTCACGCCTCTTAAAAATCTGGGAAAATTCATGACGATCATGAGATGTTATCTACATGTAGGAAAAGAATGTATAATGCTTCGAAAGTTATAGATCAGCGTAATGACTATTTCCGTAAAGGACTCCTAAATATTTACCTTCAATATCTCACCGTATACACTCGGAAAATTCCACAATTATTACGGCAAGAGGTTCATATGTTAGGGAGAGCAAACCCTAAAATTTCCGATGTTTCGAAAGCGTAACCCAATATATGTAAAATGAAGCAAGA
>CM035148.1:43911146-43913646 GCA_020205605.1 Panax ginseng
AATTAAGAAAATACCCCAGACTTTACTCTTTTTGTTTCCGAAGTAACTCTCATCAACTAGTACTAGTTTGCTGTGAACCTTTAAGAGTAATTCATCAAATTGGTTAGATTTAAAATAATAACATACCATACCCTTCGTATGATCCCATCGATATACATATAGATACACCGACTTTACATTTCAGCCATCCGCCGATCCTGATATATTTTCAAATAGATAGAATTCCTTTACCCATATATCATCTTTCTACAGGCATAAGCATAAGAGCCTCTCCTTTATGTTCGGCGGAAACCGCATGTTATACCATATTCCCCTAAATAAAAATCTGTGTTATGATACAAGTCCAAGTTTTGAAAAAAAAATGGATGAGAGTTGGGCCCATCAGATCTAAACAGTCTTATTCTTTTGAACATGAAGAGATAAAGAAGCCATTGCCATTGCCGGAAATACTAGGCCTACTAAAGGCACCAACACAGAGGGAAAGTCAAAAGTTGTCATAGAATGGATACCTCGATTTACTATTTGTACCTGTTATTTTTTTTTTATAAAGATATCTTATAATAATTATAATTAAGAATTGTAATTTTATTAATTAATATTTCTGAAATTCAATTTTCATTTAGTATAGATCTAAGTATATATATATAAGTGAGTATATGATGGACTTATTCATCTTTCTATATAAAAGATATATAAAAAAGATATATATGATAATCGCCTTTATTATTATATTCTTTTTTTTTCTTCTTTCTTTTGCTCTTGTCTTATAATAATTTAATAAAGAAAAAAAGTTTCTTACAAATTATCGAAAGATTCGTTAGAATCCGACCCAAAAGGATTCTTAATCAAAATGGGATTCGCGGTAGATATATAAAGAGAAAAACTCTATATCTATATTTTCATTTTCTATATTTGAATTATATATACGTACGTAAGACGGTAAGAGGAAATTTTTTTTATTTTCCTAATTTCACGAAAAGAAGAATTCACTCTTTTATCTTGTTGATAGAGGCTTCTTAATTAGTAATCAGGAATATAAATATAGAAAAAAAGAGTTATGCGCAACTTTAACTTTTGATTCTTTCTACAATTAGACCTTATGTCAACAAAGAAACCCCGTTCGTCTTATTTTTACTTGGATTCCGATAAACTAACTACTTGTTTGCTACAAATAAAAAAATAGAACTTAATGCTCTTTAATTTTGATTCAAAGGAAAGAAAGCGTGGAGCTGAAATAACTCACTCAGAACGCTTTTTAAAGGATTACGTGGTACGATTAGATCAAATAAGCCCTTCTGGAATAAATATTCAGCCGCTTGTGAACCTTCAGGTACTGTTTTATTCAATGTTTGTTCAATTACTCTTTTACCCGCAAATGCAATGTAGGCATTGGGTTCGGCAATAATGATATCCCCCAACATACCAAAACTAGCAGTCACCCCACCTGTAGTAGGAGATGTAAGGATTGGTACATAGAATAACTTTTTATTTGATTGATAATCATATAAAGCAGAAGATATTTTAGCCATTTGCATCAAGCTCAAACTTCCTTCTTGCATGCGTGCCCCCCCGGAAGCACACACTATAATAAGAGGTAGAAATTTTTTAGTAGCGTACTCAATCAAACGGGTGATTTTCTCCCCGACCACGGATCCCATACTACCCCCCATAAACTGAAAATCCATAACCCCGATTGCTACGGGAATACTGTTTAGTTGGCCTATGCCTGTTTGAACGGCCTCAGTTAATCCTGTCTTTCTTTGATAAGAATCGACACGATCTTTATAAGGCTCCTCCTCCGAATGAAATTCAATGGGATCCAGAGAAACCATGTCTTCATCCATCCATAGGATCCCAAGTACCCGGATCGATCTAAAGTTCGATTCTATCTGAACTACTCATTTTCAAATGATATCCACATTGTTCACAAAGATTCATTTTTGATTTAAAAGATTTCTTATAATTTAATCCATAACAATTTTCACATTGAACCCACAAATGCCTGTATTTTTGAGTTACATCCAGATCATTAGAACTTTCTCTTATAGTTAAATCACTACCATCCGTTCTGGTTCTTATACCGGAACCCGCAATCTCACCACAAATGGAACTATAAATGTAACTGTTACTGTAATTGTCACTACCACTTACAATGTCAGTCTCAATAAAGATTTGAGACTGAAGATAATTGTCAATGCAACTATTAATGTTATTATTCCAACTATATTGAGTATCATACATGTAATGATCATAGTGGGGATCGTCACTGTTAGATCCATTATTCCGATAACTAGAATTCTGATAACTATAAAAAGAACTTTCTAGTTCACTCTGAAAAGAATGACCATTGTCAATCTCGAAAATATGATTTTCAATATCAAAATATATGGAATAACTGTTCCCATTACTATCCCTAACTAAAAAAGTTTCATCAGAGATGAAATTCCGAATGTCCTTGACGCCGAATAAATGATCAACATTACTGTAATTCGAATTGTCA